>PVIR01008478.1:0-56881 GCA_004026965.1 Petromus typicus
ACTTTCTGCCTCGGGCTGGACAGGACTGAACAGTTCCAGGGAATGTGCTTGCATCTGTCCACTGTCATATCCTTCCGCAGGTCCGTCCCGGAGCTCAATCAAATCCTCTCGCGTCGTCCTGACTTCCCCAGGACATGCCTGCGGGTCAGTCCGTGTGTCTGTGGACATCTGCCCTTCCTCCTTGCTTTGAGCCAAAAAAGCAACCTGGCTGCAGGTCACGACGCTGAGGAATTCCGTGTCCGCTGAGACGTTAGGGGCGCAGCACGGCCTCGCTGCACCCTCGGGCTGAGGCTCGTCAGGATCAAGGCTCTGGAAGTCCTGGTGTTCGGCCTGCACGCACTCCGTCTCTACAGCGTCATGGCCTGTACTTCTGGGGCCAATACTGGAGTCCAGATTCGCCACAGCTGCATATTTGGGGCCTAAATGAAAGGAATCTGTTTGAAAGTCCTGAGCACACGTAATTGACCGATTTTCAGGCTGTACCCCTGTGACTTTTTCACGCGGAAGTTTTTGCTGTCTTTCTTGTTTCGATGAGGGCTGCGCTCTGCCCTTCAGCCCCCGCGCTGGCGTACTAGAGGCAGACACGACACTTGGGCCTGAGTGGCGCTGCTGGAGTTCTCCATCCTGGGGTTCAGAAGCAGAAGGCAGAAGGCCGTGCCTGCTCTGAACCGAGTTCGCCAGACCCGGCGCGGCCACAGCTTCCGGAACCTCACAGTCTTTCCGGCCTCCGGGTGTCCCACTTTCCTCCTCCGCGTGGAAAGCCCGCCAGTGGTACAGTAGCTGGATTTGATCCCAGCGCTCAGCTGCGGACACCGAAGAAGCTGGTCCCTGTGATACTGTCATTTTCAGGGGGCCAACTGGAGCACCCCAAAAAATATGTACTTGAGATCTACTCATGATTTCTGATAAAGATGAAAAATTCAAAATTAACCTTTTGTTAGATTCTTATAAATTGACATTAATAAGGAACCAAAAGAAAATGGAATAAGGAGTCAAGGATTAGCTTAGTGGTGTTGCGCCTGGTGTGCACAAGGTCCTGAGTTCAATCTCTGGTACTGCAAAAAGCAAAACTTTAAAAAGAAAATGTAATACAAACTATGAGTCAAAAGCATGAGAGATTATTTACTTTGGTACGCCATTTAATTACATCATTTACAAGTACACAAAGATTATAAAAATAACTGTCAAAAAATTATCTTCACTTAAAGACTCAGGGATAACACTAAAAATACTCGTATCACATAGGTAAATAACTTTTTGGTACACTCAGTTCTTGTGCTGCAAAATCTTTCCCCTCGTAAATCACAAGAAATAAATAAAAAAATAATAAAGCGCAAGTTGGTTTTTAACAAAGGGAGGAGGGGCAGCATTTATTCCGTACGTCACAGTCACTACTAAATTACCTGTTTCCGTCCCTCGGGGATGAGCTCAGTGCCCTCAGTCCTACTTTCTTAACTGCAAATTCAGCTCTCCCAAAGCCAGCAGAGTTCACGCTGGAGGCCGAGGCCCAGCGAGCGTGGGGCTTTCTTCAGAACTCGCCAGTGGTGTGCGATTTACTTCGTGCCAGTCTGTCAGCACAGTTGACACTGATTTCGCACCTTCTCATCTTTTCTACGGCACAGATACACGGACAAGAATTTTGTAATATCTACAAAAAGAGAAACTTCATTTACATTTCTCCCTATGACAGCTGATACAAAGAAATCTAAGTGAACATCATACTCACTGAGAAACAGAATCACACCAATCATCTGTTTGTTCCTCACTGACACCAAACTCTTTATTAGAGGTCTGTTCCTGACGTTCACAGGCACGTTCCCAGTGCTAGCAAACACGTGACAGATAAAGTTCTCGACCTGAAGAATGGCTGGCACGATCTTTAAAAAATGAAAATGAAAGGCAGACATAGTGCTGCACACCTGCCATCCCAGGTTTTGGGAGGCCGGAGAATGGCAGCAGGTTCCAGGCCAGTCGGCTACACAGTGAGCCCTGAACCACACAGTAAAACTCTGTTTTAGGGGGAAAAAAAATCAAAGCCAAAAAGTACTGAACACAAGAGATATAATCAAACTATACAGTATATTTATAAATCTTTAAAAATAGATTACAGTAAAACACACATTCCCATTAACCCCTCACAATATGTCCCCCACACACTTATTGCATGGTTCTTGCCGGTTTCGGCAGCTGTCCTGCTGGTTCTCTTTCGTGACACCCTTCGGTTTGATTAGAAGTACAGTGAAAGCTGCTGCCAAGTGCCCTCCAACGGAAAGGCAGGTTCACAGAATCACGGCAGGGTGTGCTCAGCCACCTTATTCACTGGACCTGCAACTATGCTACTTCTGGCTTCTCCCCCAAAGTCAAAATGATGGCAAAAGGTAAACTTTTTTGGAACAATTAAGGACATCAGGGCAGCCATGACAGCACAACTAAGCAGACTCATTTGTTAGGCCTGGAGGTGCACACCTATAACACCAGCATTCAGGAAGCGGAAGCAAGAGCACTGCTGTGGGTTCTCGGCTCGCCTCGGCAGCATGGCGAGTTCAAAGGCCGTGGGGACTCGGTCTGCACTACATAGGGGCACTCTCTCTCCAAAACAGAACAACACACGGGAGGAGACGAACAGAAGTACTGCAGAGAGTAGTAAGATGTGCAGAACCACTTCAGAAAGGGGTACATGTATTTAAAAACACTGACTGGATTTTTTATCATACCTCATAAATTATTAGTTTCAAAATAATGTTACTAATACTACAAGCTATAAGCAGAAAATGATGATCTAGTGGGGAAGAGTGATGTTACGGGAAATGGGCACTACAGCTATAAGCATTTTGGGGTTTGTTGTGGCTTTTTTCATGGTATTGGTGTTGAACCCAAGGCCCCACACACATTAAGCAGGTGCTCTACCACTGAGCTATATCCCCACCCTTGTTACACACATTTCAAATGTGTCAAAAAATAAGATGTATAAAAGAGGAGATGCGTGTAAGAGTGGTTTAATTTAAAGTCATTTCCACTAACCAGAAAGCAGCAGCTAGCAACCCCATCCTTCCAAGCATCCACCCCTGAAAATATCTCTCTATACGTCCCACCCTGGAGGCCCTAGCCTCTTCTCCCCGCACACTCGTGCACTCTCCACAGCAGCCACCGGCCCACCTCTGCGACCCACACTGCGCCGTCCTGCAGGAGAGATGAACAACCGTATCTCTGTGGGAGGCCGCCTCGTTCACGTTTGTGCAGCGGGTGCTGGTCCCACAGAGAACCTTCTTCCCACGCGGTAGGTGTTTCTCTGAGCTGCAGCATCTGCACTGAGACAACATGCTGCTGTGTTCCTTACTGCCCAGCATCCTCCTCTCTGCACAATATTCCCATTTCCTTCCATCTCTAGAAAGGGAATGACAGATACCATACCTTGTAACGCCCATGAACAAATGAATCTTTCAGGAAATGATCAATGGCTGCAAACACCCCAAAATAGATGTTGTAATGGACGGTGCAGGGAATCTGGCAATTATAATGTGTGCACCTTACCAGATATGGATTTTGACAGTGTTTTAATTTTTAAAATGTTATAAATGGAAACACAGAAACCTTATCTAATTTTTAATAACATAAAGAGATTATCATTATTTTTTAATGGTACAGTGTTTGTTTCTTTGCATTTTTCCTTTCGAATAGGGTCTTGTTATGTAATCCAGGCTAGTCCTGAACTCAATATCTAGGTCAGATTGGCCCTAAACTCATGGTGATTCTCCTGACTCAGCCTTCTGAGTGCTGGGATTCCAAGCATGCAGGATCATCACACATGGTAGGATATAGTTTTTGAGGCAGTATTGGACTTTTAAGTGCTACCAATACATAAAAAGTATTTGCAGAGAGAATGCTATGTCAGCCCAGGCTTCCTCTCAAAATAAAGATATTGACCATGTGCTAGCAACTGTTGCGGCAGGATGATAAGATGCATGGGTGGCTTTACTTCAGTAAATGCTTGAAATATCCTGTAATGCAAGACTGGGAAAAGTAAACAGTGTGTCAACACTCAAGTCCCAGGGCTAGAAGATTACAGTGGCAAACCACTTTGAAGCACAATTTGGCAAACAGAAGAACCAAGGATACACACACCAGAGAGGACAACTGTTCTTCCCAGTTTCTGCCCTGACAAGCTCACACACACACACACACACACACATATATATACACACACACACACACACACATATACACACACACACACAAAAACACAAGATAACAGGAACAAGAGTCACCATGGAGAGCTGGGGATGTAGTACAGTGGCACCACACCTGCCTGGCAAGCATAAGGTCCTGAGTTCAATCCCCAGTAACCCCCTCAAAAAAGAATTATCATGGGAGGCTTGAAGAGCAATATTTTTTTTTCCATATGGAACATTTTTATTTTCAAATTTATACTTTGAAAAATATATACAGGGTGGGGAATTTAGCTCAGGGTTGCGGCGCCTGCCTTGCAAGTACAAGGGTCCAGGTTTGATCCCCAGTAACCACATACAATGATGCCAAGTGTGGAGACTCACACCCACTAGCAATCAGAACCACATACCATCGTGCCAGGCATGGTGGTTCATGCCTGTAATCCCAGCATTTGGGAGGCAGAGGCAGGAAGGTTGCTGTGAGTTCGAGGCTGAGCTTAGGGCCAGCCTGAACTACAAAAGCGAGACTCTGTCTCATAAAAGAAAGATATATACAAATACAAAAATACTTGCAAATATATACTTTATATATTTAATAGTATATAAAGAGTGCCCTGTTATAGGTGGTGATTGTTTTATATTTTGATTTGTTTACAAAATGTCACCACATAACAAGAACTACTTTTTAAAAAAATCAGCATTGGTCCTACAAAGGCCAGCTGGGTAACGTCTTGCTCCCATGTTTGTGACTGCAAACTGAACCTGACTGCAAAGCCCTTGTGAAGTGTCCATTTCTAACAGATACGGTCATCTGGAAGCACAGCAGTCCAGTCACACTGAGGGCAGCAGTGAAGTACCAAAGCGCCTATCGACCTCACTCAGGTGTGCATGATCCTTACAATTATAGCGTCCTGGCTGTTCTGCCTTACATAAAGGGACCCCGAGCTCATCTCATTATGCCAAACATGGTTCCCTGGAAAAATGAAGGAAAAGCAATGAATTACGAACAATCTAAAATTCCATGAAGAAAAGAATGAGTAAAGCATAAAATATTCCAAGAGGTTATAATATATGGCAGTAAAACTAAGTGAACAAGAACTACATGTCAACATCTTACAACTATAACTTAAATGGAAAAAATATAGCTTTAAGAATATGTAACTTAGAACTCATTTACATATATAGTTGATATTGTGAAATAGAATTTAAAAGGAAAGGGGGTGGAGTAAATAACAAGGGGAAAAAGAATGTGATAGTAATAAAAAAAGGAAACAAAGCTTATGTATATAGGGGGTGGGGGTTGCAGGGTGAGTGGGGGAAGGGGAAAAATGAGAATCAAGTCGTACCATATTCTGGTACAAACTCTCAATGTTGAATGTGATGATGTGTATTCATAATGTACCAATAAAGATTTGAATTTAAAAAAAGAGTATGTGACTTAGGGCACCAACATGCCAAATTTTCAGATATTCTTGAGAATACAGCAACAGGGATGGGGATTTAGCCCAAGTGGTACTACACCTACCTTGGAAACACAAGGGCCTGAGTTCAATCCTCGGTACGAATGTAAGATTATAATTACCTTTGGGAGAGAGGAATGGGGATGTGACAGATGAAAAAGAGACAAAGGGCTTCAATGCTACCCACTGTGTTTGATTTTTTTAAGTGAGTATAATTAAAGATATTCTTATATCATTCAGAAATATTTTATAATATTAAAAAATCGTAGAGAAAAAACATTCTGAAGCAAAATTCTGGATGACTTTTAAAAAGATTCCTATTTTGATCATTTTACTGTAATGACTAATGATGTATATGATTTTTATAATACCAATTTTTTGCTTAGTAGTTCAGGCTTTTCTTTCACAATCTTTAAACTGAAAATAATGATCCAATAGTTATATAACAATTGCTTTGTATGTCGCATTTCAAGACAAGATTTTAGAACAAGGACTGCAGCTGTTAAAGTACTAGCTGCTAAAATAAACATACTATAATTTTCGAACACCTTATAATAAATTACTGCTATAAAGATAGAATTATAGTAATTTTAGTTGTCAAGTTATGACTCATTGAAAATCAAAGAAGTAACCATCATTATAATTACCCCTTGTCCCACTCTTATTTAATTCTTACAGAAAGATTATATAAACTTACATAAGGAATAACTGGTATATCAGATCTAATTTGATTTACTATTCACATGTCACTATTAGATTTGCCAGTGGGACGCCCAAATAGCACAGCAAAAACCTCCAAGTTATCAAAACTAAGGGAAATAGGGAGGAATATGTTATCCTGATACATTGATGGGAATACTCAGACCTAAGCAAATTAAGCATATAATGTTACCAAAACAACAAACTCTCTCAGAAATCTTTGGACTTCTCCAGTGCTTTCTTCCCAGTAGCCTTAAATTTTCAAAATGGAACAAAGCAGCTTGTTCTGTGTTGTTTCTTTGCTCTCTCTCATTTAGCCTCCATTTAAACACGGTATTTATCCCAACAATTGTGCTGTAATACTTTCACTCTGAAAACAAGTGACCTTCAAACAGCAATCCAAAGGTCGCTTTTCCATCCTTGCCTTACTGCCACTGGAAACTACCCCTCTCTCCCCTCAAACACTGTATTTTTTTTATTTCTATGAGAACACCATATTAGAATTACTGTGTGGTTTTAAAAATAGAGCTATATGAGTTTATTTGTTTAGTCATTCCCATAATAAACACTGAAGATTACTTTCCGGGCACTCTGTTGGGTACTGAGAACCCAACAAAGATCAGAAGTGTTAAGTGGTTCTTAGTTAAACTAGAAAGGAAGAGCTAAAGCGATAATGATAAAATAGTATGAGTGCTATGGAAAGGAAAGGGGGGTGTCCCTGGAGCGGGAGGCCTGGGAGAACACACTGATGTGGGACTGGCTTATCTGCTTTTCCACAGGCTCTTAGGACTATGGTTAATCATCAAATAGGGATCCTCCATTTATTGAAATCATTACTGCTAGGTGTGTTGGCGCACACTGGCGCCCCAGCACTCGGGAAGCTGAGGCAGAAGGGGCACAGCAAGTTCAAGGCCAGCTTGGGTTACATGGTGAGTTCAAGGCCAGTCTGAACTACATAGCTCGACCCTGTCTCAAAAGATAAATAAATAAACTAATTCCTAATGCTGCTCAACGTTCAGGAGGAAAGGAGCACATTACAGCCCAGGAGTCACCGTGCTCCTCCCCGATGAGGCCAGAAGCACGGCCCGATTGACTTACCAAGGACAGCCTGCAGGATGCCACCTCCCAGATGTCTGGAGAAAGCTGCGACACTCCATGCTTCGTGTGCCCACTTACTGTTTTCTCCTAGAGGTTCCGAGTCTGACTTTAATTCCACCTCTATTAAGACAGCAATGAAGCTCAGACTGCCGAACAAGCACTCACAGGGCTTCAGCCCTCCGACCTGGAACTCTTCTCTTCAACACCCTCTCCCCAACTGGTCCTTTCCCTGCTCTGGTTTCTCTCTTTCTTCCACATGTTTATCTCACACCTTGCTGTGGAACCTGTCTAGTCTCACCCGATCACGCTTCACTAATCGCACGCATCTCACTTCTGAACTTCAGACTGGGCTTCTCCCATCACTGTACCTGACAGGTCACAGCAGAACTCCAGGATAAGCTCCAACGCCCTGAGAGTTTCCTGGGCAGGGACCGCAGGTGCAGCACGCAGAGGTGACACAGAGTGGCCTGGAGAGTTCACAGTAATATCCCCAGCTGAGGTAGGCTTCAGCTGAGTCAAAACTCCATGGGGCACAAGCTATTTGTATGCAACACTACTTCAGTCTACCTTTGCTTTGTCTCTAGGAAATTTCTCTGTAAAGGTGGGCCTCTGGCTCTCTAAAAGCTAGAAAATGGTTTTGTGTAGTTTTGGCTTGTTTTTCCAGTCAAGGTCTCACTATGTGGTAGAGGCTGGACTTGAACTCAGTATGTAGTCCCCACTGGCTTCTAACTCACAACAATCCTCCTGCCTCAGCCTCCCGAGTGATGGGATTACAAGTGTGTGCCATTGCACCTGACTTAAACATGAGCAATTTTTTAAAACTTTATACCAAGGCTAGTGCTAGTGAGTACTACAATTTCTAGGAGTTTTGAGTATGTGAGTAGGGGATCAGGACTGGTAAGGCTGCCAGGAAGTAATGTTTTTCTTAGCAGAATTAGAGATGAGAGTGAAGTCCAGAATACCAGATGAGTTTCAAAGACTCTAGGGTATGGTCCAGGTATACTCAGAGGGTAAAGCTCATGAAGATACCAGATGAAACTTGCAACCACATAACCATTACCACAGTTAATAATTACAAAATTTCCCAATCTTCAGAAGGCTGCTTTACTCAGAAAGACCAATACACCCATAGGCCTTCACCTTTACAGTGGCCAGAGTCTGACGAATGGGTCAAAGATTTGAAAAGCAGGACCAACTTGTACCAGCAGGTTTTGTCTTTGCCAAACTGCTGCTAAAATCGGCTTGTTACAAAATACGTGGGGTTAAGGAGAGGGTTCTGCCCACTTGACCAATCCAGCCCTCACTGTTACAACGGGGTAGAGCCAGCGTGGGCCTTTCTGTGTCTGTTTTACATGTCACAAGATCTTTGGTGACATCAACTGACAAAACAAAGAAGATTCCAACTAAAAGCATGGGTTTAGGAATAAGACAGGTATGACTTTAAACCCCTACTCTGCAACTTACTAAAAATGCAAACTGACAGTAGTGAAGCCAGGGGATAGTGAAATGGCATTCATTACAATATACTTTCTATTTCTGAGCACATTCAAAATCATCTCTAATAGTAAACATCTTTATCCATTAAATGAAAGATTTTTTGTTACTTGAAGAAAAGACAGTTTCTATCTCAGTGTTATTAAGTGGCACAGAGGAATTAGTATTAGCATTTTTTAGCCATATCTGGGAAATCCACATACACATAACTGGCGACATACACAACTCACAATACTCCCTTCAATGTTTTGTTTTTATACAGTGCTAATAATAAAATTGAATTGATTTTTGTATCTGCTTCAATCCATATATGGTCACCTTTATATACCAATTTGTAAGGTTCTTATCATTTTATTTTATTTTATGCTTTGAGATGATCTCATTCTGTGTTTCAAGCTGACCTTGAGCATATATAGCACAAACTGGCCTCCAGCTCCTCACAATTCTCCTGCCTCAGCCTCCTGATTATAAGTATGTGACACCATGTCAGGCTCAAGCTCCTAATCATTTTAATGATAGCTTGATACTTTAATGATGAATCTAATTTAGCTAACCATTATTTTTAATTCATTCACTTGTTTGTAACTTATCAGTACTAGAGATAATGCTGCAACAAATTATTTGGTGCATTTAGCAACAGTTTTCAATTATTCTCTTATAAGAAATGCTTAAAGAATTATTAACTATGTACATTTTATTTTTATTTTAATTATTCACCTTTGATAGCTCTTAATATTTATTATACTATTGTTTGTAAATGAACTGAATGCTTTATAACATTATAAACATTGAGTGAACTAGTCTTCCCACAACTTCTATTATGTCTTATGAAGTAATTTTGCTAATAAGGACACAGAGGTACCTCACTGCTATGTGATTTGCACTCCCCTAATTACTTGAAAAACTGAAACAATAGAGAATTTTAAATTAAATTTGATTAAGACAGTATATGAGGAATACTCAAGCACGTGTACACACAATGTAATAGAAAAACATGTCAGAGATAAGAAGATACATGTCACAGGAAAAGAAGTACATGATTTAAAACATTAAAAGCATTCATCCTCACAGTAAAGTGAAGATATAAACCAATGAGCAAACATTTTTACCTGTCAAACTAGTAAAGATTCCTGGACAAGGTACAAGAGTATAGGGCAAAGATTTATACTGGTAAGGGTTTCACCCAACTATACAAAACAAATATTAACGGACGTGAACAGTCATATATAAGCACTAACACAGTTGTAAATGGGACACCTAAAACCCTGCTACCAAAAAAAAAAACAGATCAAACAGACAAAAAGAATCAACAATGAAACACTAGAATTGAACCAAACTTTGAAACAAATGACTTAGTAGATATCTACAGAATGTTCCACCCAACAACATCAGAATACACATTCTTCTCAGCTGCACAGGGGACTTTCTCCAAAATAGACCGCATACAGGCTCACAAAACATGCTTACTTAAATGTAAAGTAATTGAAGCTACTCCATGTATTATTATTAGGCCATAGTGCAACGAAATTGGAAATCAATGGCACTAGAAACCACCAGAACTTCATAAATATACAGAAATTAAAGAACACTCTCCTGAACAACCAAGGGGTCAGAGATGAAATTAAAGAAATCAAACAATTCCCATATCAGGGAAACAGAACATGCTCAAATAAATAACCTAATGTTCAACCTCAAGCTTCTAGAAAAAGAAGAACAGGTAAAGCCCAAAGCTCATATGAGGGAGGAAATTATAAAAATAAGAGCAGAAATTAATGCAATGGAGACTAAGAGAAAATAAATACAAAGAATTAGTGAGTAGAAGAATTGGTTCTCCGAAAGATTAAAATTGACAAACCCTTAGCCAACCTTATCCAAAGAAAGAAATAAAAGAATCACTCATACAATTAGGAATGAAAAGGGCAAAATCACAACAGATCCGGCAGAAATTCAGATTGTCAATACCAACTTTAAGAACCTGTATCCTAATAAGATGGAAAGTACAGAAGAAATGGACAGGTTCCTAGATACATATGAATTACCATAATGAACCAGGAAGATATAGAAATTCAAAATAAACCAATATTAGCCAATGAAATAGAACATGTAGTCTAAAAACTACCGACAAAGGAAAACACTAGCTCTAATGGACTCACTGCTGAATTCTACAAGAAATTAGAAAAGACCTAATGCTACTACTCCTCAAACTCTTTAATGAAATTGAAAGGGAAGCAATACTCCCAAATTCATTCCTGGAAGCAAGCATTACCCTGATTCCAAAAACAAGGAGAATCCAACCAAAAAAGATAATTATAGGCCAGCCTCCCTAATATATATATAGGTACAAATTCTCAATATAATACTGGCGAACTGAATACAGCAAATCATCAAGGTTATATACCAGACTGGGATAAATCCAATTGCAGGGATGGTTCAACATACACAAATCAATAAATGTAATACACTATATTAACAGAGCCAAGAACAAAAATTGTATGATCCACTCAATAGAGATAGAAAAGGTGTTTAACAAGGCCCAACATGCATTCATGATAAAAACCCTACAGAAAATTGGAATAGAAAGTCTCTATCTCAATCTGATAAATGCCATCTATGACAAACCAATACTCAATATCATAGTAACTGGTCAAAACTGAAAGCTTTCACTCTAAAATCAGGAACAAGACAACGAGGTCCACTGTCACCCCTCTTGTTCAGTATGATTCTGCAAACACAGCCAGAAGAATTAGACAAAAGAAAGAAATAAAAGGAATAAGGATAGGAAAATAAGAAGCTAGATTATCATTATTCACAGTTGACATGATGTTCTACACAGAAGACCTCAAAACTCCACCAAAAGACTTAGATTTGATAACGAAGTTCAGCAGCATAGATGGATACACAATCAATACTCAAAAATCAATAGCCTTCCTATACACAAATAATTAGAGAAATAATCCTTTTCACAATTGCATCCCCAAAAATGAAATCCCTAGGAATTGATCAAATTGAGGAAGTAAAAGACCTCTATACTGAAAACTATAGTACTCTGAAAAAGGACTTTGAAGAGGATATCAAAAAGTAAAGAGCTGGGCCGGGGAGTTAGCTCAGTGGTTCCGGTGCCTGTCTTGCAAGCGCAAGGGCCTGGGTTCGATTCCCCGGTAACCACATAACAATACTGGGTGTGGAGACCCACACCCAGCACCAACCAGTACCACATACCACAGTGCCGGGCGTGGTGGCTCACGCCTGTAATCCCAGCACTCGGGAGGCAGAGGCAAGAGGATTGTGATGTGAGTTTGAGGCTGAGCTCAGGGCCAGCCTGAACCACAAAAGCGAGACCCTGTCTCAAAAAACCTAAAAAAAAAAAAAGTAAAGAGCTATTTCTTGGTCTTAGGAAGAAACAATACAGTGAAAATGGCCATACTCCAGAATTGTTATACAGACTAAAGGCAATCTCAATCAAAATCCCAACAGTATATCTCACAGAATTTGAGAAAAATGATCCTAAAATTCATTTGGAACCAGAAGAGACCTAGAATAGCAAAGGCAATTCTGGGAAACAAAGGCAAAGCAAGAAGTATCACAATCCCTGGCTCCAAATTGTACTACAAAGCTACTATGACAAAAACAACATGATGTTGGCAAAACACAGATCTGGGGATAAAGGGAACAGACTGAAAGAGGCAGAAACAACTCCACACGCACTCGGTCACCTTATCTTTTTTTTTTTGAGACAGGGTCTCGTGTTGTACTTCAGGCTGGCCCTAAGCTCACTATGTAGCCCAGGCGAGCCTCAAACTCACAGCCACCCTCCTGCCTCTTTCTCCCGAGTGCTGGGATTAGAGGCATGAGCCACCATGCTTGACACTGTGGAATGTGGTACTGACTGCTGGTTGATGTGAGTCACCACATCCAGCATCATGGTATGTGGTTACTGGGGATCAAACTCAGGACCCCGCACTTGCAAGACAGGAGCCAGAACCACTGAGCTAAATCCCCAGCCTATCAACCGCCTTATCTTTGACAGAAGAGCTAAATACCTTCACTGGAAGAAAGACAGCCTTTCTAATAAATGGTGTTGAAAAAATTGGCTTTCCATATGCTGACCATTAAAATTAGACCCATACCCTTTATTATTCACTAAACTCAAAACAAAATGGACCCAAGATCTAAATATTAAAACAGAAACACTAAGTCTGCTAGAAAACAGAATAGATAGAACTCTTGGAGACATTGCTATAGGCAAAGACTTCATGAACAAAACCCAAATTGCAAGGAAAATACTACGAAGAATCAACAAATGGAATTTCATCTTTATTAAAAACCTTTTGCAGAGCCAGAGAAACCACCCACAGAGTGATGAGACAATCCACAGGATAAGAAAAAATTTTACCAGCTAATCAGATAAGGGGTTATTATCTAGAATATATAAAGAACTAAAAAAAAAAAAAAAAATCAGACCCTCTAATTTAAATATCTAATGCAAAAATGAGCATCCGAAATGAAAAGATAATTCTCAAATCAGGAATAGAAATGGAAAATAAATGTATGAAAAAATATTCAACATCACTGGTTATTTGTGAAATGCAAATTAAAATAATGCTGTGATTTCATCTCACCCCAGAAAAGATAGCTGCTGTCAAGAAATCAACCAAGGGCTAGAGCGGTAGCTCAGTGACTCCGACACCTGCCTGGCAAGTTCAAGGTCATGAGTTCAATTCTAGTCCACACATTAAAGAAAGAAATCAAGCAGTAACAAATGCTAGAGGAGTGTGAAGAAAAGAGAATCCTTCTCCACTGATGGTGGGGGTTTAGACTGGCAACACCATTGTGTAAATCACTGTAGAGATTTCTCAAATGACTAAAACTGGAAGTTCCATTTGACCTAGCTATTGCCCTTCTTGGTATTTTCCTGAAAGATTTAAAAGCATAGTAATATATGTATACCCATGTTTATAGTGGCACAGTTTGTAATAGCTACCTAAATCTTGGAAACAGCCAAAACGCCCATCAATTGACAAACGGATAAAGAAGATTTTTTTTTTTTTTTTAAGGTTTTTTGAGACAGGGTCTCACTTTGTGGTTCAGCCTCAAACTCACATCACAATCCTCCTGCCTCTGCCTCCCGAGTGCTGGGATTACAGGCGTGAGCCACCACGCCCGGCACTGGTATGTGGTACTGGTTGGTGCTGGGTGTGGATCTCCACACCCAGTATTGTTATGTGGTTACCGGGGATTGAACCCAGGTCCTTGCGCTTGCAAGACAGGCGCCGGAACCACTGAGCTATATCCCCGGCCCAAGAAGATTTTTTTTTATACAATGGAATAGCACTATGTCATAAAAATGATACATTTGAGACATTTTTGGCTAAATAGATGGTGAGATCATACTCTTAATTAAATAAATTGGACACACATGTTTAAATACTACACGGTTTCTTTGGTGTGAGAATTCAAAAGTAGAAATAAGGACCAAAATGTATGACAGATATTGGGAAATAGAAAGAAAATGTTCACATAAGAAGGGGCACAAAGGAGGAGGGAGGGAGAAGGAAGGAAGGAAGGGATAAGGAAAAGAGGAATAGAAGAAAAATGGAAACAGAGCTTTTGTAAATAAAGAAGAGAAGAGGGCTCAAGGGGGGATGGGAAAAAAGAAGAAGCAAGATATATCATGTACAGGTATAAATTTCCTATGATGAATGTGATCACTATATGTATCTAAAGTGTACATATAAAGTGTATACATAAAATGTTTTGCTTCCAAAAAACAAAAAAGAAAAATTAAATACCTAGGAATTAATCTAACCAAGAGAGTATAAGACCTGTATAATGAAAACAACAGCACTCTGATTAAAGAGATCAAAGAAGACATCAGAAAATGGAAAGCTATTTCCTGTTCCTTCATAGGCAGAACCACTGTCATGAAAATGACCATACTTGCAAAATGGATACACAGATTTAACTCAATCCCAATCAAAATATCAATTGTATTCCTCATAAAAACAATCCTAAAATTCATATGTATTATGGCTTGTTTTGAGATGTCCCCTCAAAGCCTCATTCGGTCATAAGTGGGTCTTTTTCTCAGAGGTGATTGGACCTAGAGTCTGTTATCCTGGAACTGACTTATATGCAATGCTGGACTCAAGGTTGCTATCTTAAGGATATGAATGCCACCTGCTCTAAATAGTCTGGATAAGATAGAAGAGGAAGAAAGATGCAGTTAAGGTCCCTTGTTGCTTTTGCTGCCTTCTGAGTACAGTGAACTGTTTCTCCTCTGCAACATCTCTCTGCTGTGTGCCACTCTGCCTTGGACCCAGCCAACTATGGACTGAAACCACTACCAACTGCAAGATAAATAATCTTTTCCTCTTTTAACTTTGGGTGTCAGGTATTTTGTCTCAGCAATAAGAAAATTAACTAAGACAATATGTTACAGAGGAGAGCTAGAGGAGCAAAAGCAATTCTGGGCAATAAGAGCAAGGCTAAAAACATCACAGTCCTGGATCTCAAGTTATCCTACTGACATGTGGGACAATAGAACAGAATAGAGGCTGTAGAAACAATTCCAGCTACCTGATATTTGACAAAAGAACCAAAAAACATGCTGGAGGATAGATAGCAGGCTGAGAGGCAGGAGGAGCGCTTAAGCCCATGAGTTCAAAGTTACCCTGGGCAACAAAGAAAGGTCTCCATCTAAGTATTAGAAAAAAAACCCTCCAGTCCTGTACGTGGGCTGTAGGCTGGAGCAATGAGCAGAAAGCATACAATGCAGGGACACTGTGTCCTAACAGAGCCTGCAGCTTTCTCCTCGCTCTCTCTCTCTCTCTGGAGTCACTCAGTGAGGGAAGCCAACCCCTGCAGACAGTGAGGAACTGAGTTCTGACAACAGCCAGAGAAGAGCCAAGGCTCTGGCTGGAGCTGTGAGATGTGGGGCCCTCATACGGTTCTCCAGCCTGGGCCAGACTTCTAATGGCCAAACACGGTTAACTCCTTGATGTACTTCGCAAAGACCCTGAACCACAGTGACCTGGCTCAGGTCCTCCAGGGCTCCCAACATCCAGCAACTATAAAATAGTGACTTAACCACTGCTTTAGGATGCTAAGTCCTGGGGAATCTGTTCTAAGGCAAGAGAAATATGGAAGTTTTATAGTTGTTGTTTTGCATTTTGGCTATATCATCCACTGCCACAGCATCTGTTTCTGTTTGAGGGGTGGTCGTTCAGCGTCTCTCACATAAACGAGGAGTTAGAGTAATGTTTTCATTCCTGCTGTATGGCCCTGGCCCTTGGGTGGAAAATGTGAGGCTACTTCTGAGTTCTCCATTGTGTTCTATTTCTCTATATTTTTATGCATATGCTGAAACCACTATTGTGACTTTAATGAAAATACTGATACCCAGAAAGAAAAGACCTCCAAATTTGTCATTTGCAAAATTATTTCGCATTTTTTCCCTTTGAATATACTATCACTACGTAATTCAGGACAACCTTGAACTCACTGGCCTCAATCTCATACCTATCCTGTGTCAGCCTCCCAAGTGCTGAGATTACAGATGTGCGCCTCCACACCTGGCTAGATTCTAATAAATTTACTGAATCAGCTCATCTTTTCCTTCATAGCCCACTAAGACTTATGTACTAAACCTAAAGATGAAGTGGGAGGGAATTCCATTTTCACAGTGCTGAGCCTTCCAAGACATGACTGGTCTCTCTGGGTCTTTTAAAGCCCTTTAGCGATGCTCCACACTTTTCAGTGTTGAGAACATATTTCTGGTTGGATTTACTTGTTGGTATTTGGGTTTAAAACCACTGGAAACAATTTTTTATTTCAGTTTATAAAATGGAGAACTATAAATGGTTTGTATATATTGACGCTGCAAAATGCACTTACTAGAATTGGTTTTTATAGATTCTAAAGGGATTTCTACATATTTGGTGATATCATACACAAAGAATATTTTTATTTGTTTTAGTTTTTTGCTTTTTTTTTGAAGCAGGGTCTCATAATATAGCTCAGGCTGCCTTGACCTTACTGTGTAGCTCAGGCTGGCCTCAAACTCACAGCAGTCCTCCTGCCTCGGCCCCTAAGCGCTGGCATCTTGGGCATGCACCTCCACACACCGTGCTTCTTTTTCCTCCTACTTCTTTCTTTTTCCTAACTTCTCATACCGTCTAGTACCATTAGTGCAATGTTAAACAGAAGTGGTAACAGTGAAGCCTATAAACATCTTCTTATTTTGATATCTATAGAAGCCATAACTATAAGTTGATAAGCTTTTCTGCAAAAAACCAGACAGTAAATTCTGTGGACTTTGCAAGCTCTATATTCTGTTCCAAGTATTATATGCTGCTGAGAGCAGGAAAGTAACCACAGATGATATTTACGTAAATGAGCAGAGCTATGTTCTAATAAAAGTTACTTATTGTTACCAAAATTTGAACTTCCTATTTTCACATGTAAAACATCAGTTGCCTTTGACAGATTTTAATATATAGGAACCATCCTTAAGTCACAAGCCACACAGGAACAGATAATTTGTTGAATTTGGCCTCCAAATTCCTTTCCTAATAGCAGTAAATAAAGGCCACAGGTTGCTAACTTGTGTAGACCATGGATATACCATTGTTCTTGCCTTCTAAGGTAGGCATTTGATAGAATATATCCCCCTCTAAACACCACTTTCATTTCATGAGTATTTGTGCCACTTTGACATTGTACTGCATTGCATTGCTATAGGATTTCAAGTTTAACAATCTTCAAATAACACTATACCACTTAATCTAGTCTAACAACTTTACAACAGCATTCTTCCATTTCTTCCTACTGTTCTTTATTTTACCATATATTTAATATAATTAAATAAATAAAAGATAAATAAATAAATACAGATGTTCCTTGACCAGTGGATTATATCCTGTTATATCAATCATAAGTTAAAAATCCTAAATTGAAAATGCATTAAATTCTGGAGCAAGCCAGGCATGGTGGTACATGTCTATAACCCCAGTCCTTGGGAGGCTGAGGCAAGAGGATTGCCACAAGTTCAAGGCCAGCCTGGGATATATAGTGAGTTCAAGGACAGACTGAACTAATATCAAGACCCTGTCTCAGAAAACCAAAAAAAGCCAAACAAAAAACTGGAACAGATCATCCTGCCAACACCTTGATTTGAGACTCATACCTCAGAGAATTGTGAGACAGTTTCTGCTGTTTAAGTCACCTGGATGACGGGCTTTGTCACAGTGGTCATTATTTCTGCAGGGCACCAACTTATGTCTAGAGCACTGAGCACTAGAGAGTGGGTGCTCTCAAGCCTCCTAAAATACACACTCAACTACTATTAGAAAAGGAAAATCACACACTCCTGAATATTTAGGAAGAATTACTGTGTGTGGGCCGAGGAGTTAGCTCAGTGGTTCCGGCGCCTGTCTTGCAAGCGCAAGGACCCGGGTTCGATTCCCCGGTAACCACATAACAATACTGGGTGTGGAGACCCACACCCAGCAGCAACCAGTACCACATACCACAGCGCTGGGCGTGGTGGCTCACGCCTGTAATCCCAGCACTCGGGAGGCAGAGGCAGGAGGATTGTTGTGATGTGAGTTGGAGGCTGAGCTCAGGGCCAGCCTGAACCACAAAGCGAGACCCTGTCTCAAAAAACCTAAAAAAAAAAAAAAAAAAAAAGAATTACTGTGTGCCTAGAAAATTAAGATCTCTAGGGGCTAGGGATTTAGCTCAGTGGCACTGCGCCTGGTAAGTGCGAGGTCTTGAGTTCAATCCATGGTACCACAAAAAAAGAAAGTTAAAATCTCTAATACCTACAAAGCAGCCAAGAACTAGTCAAGAGGAATCTCACCATTAACTGTCTAACAGGAGCAGAAGTACTATTTAAACCAGACTCTTGCTTAAGCGTTAGCTCACACCTAACATTGATTTGGGGGGTATGCTTCCTGAAAAATAAAAAAGGGCATTAACACCACACGGAATTAAAACCAGGATGAGGAAACTGGGAGTGCTGTGTCGGCCACATGGCATTCTGCAAGGCTGAGGCAAGAGAATCACAAGCTCAAGCCCAGCCTGAGTTACACAGTGATTTAGTGAGACCTCTTCTTAAAAAAAAAAAAAAAAAAAAAAAAAAAAAAAAAAAAAAAAAAAAAAAAAAAAAAAAAAAAAAAAGAGCTGCAAATGTAGCTCAGTGTAAAGGCCTTCAGTTTGATCTCCAATAAGAAAAACATCAGAATGTGGGATGTTCTACAGGACAAATGGCCCAGTTTTTTCGATAAGTAAGTGATATAGATAAAAATAGAAGCTATGATTGTTTTGAGTAAAGGAGATGTAACAAGTCAATCAAATGGCGCATTTGGGACATGTCTGAATCAGTAAAAATGTATATTTGAGAATCAGGAAATATCTAACATGGACTTAGTGGACACAAAGGAATAAATTACTTCGCTACCCTGCTCCACACCCTCACTTAGCAACATGGCCCACTGCAGATTCTCAGGTGTTTACTTTCACAGTTGCGTGGCTGCCTGGAGCTGCCGCTGCCCAGCACTGACAGAGAGGATCCCACTACAGTCCACTCACCCGGAAAAGGACCAGATGCAAAGCTCAAGGGATGGTTTCAACTGGATGCTTATCGTTTTTACACTACCATCAAAGCATCACTTAGTTGAACAGTTAAAAGCCAAGGGCCTATCTGTATATGACATACACATGACATATAAATCCCAAAATGTGCTGCAACTATTTTTGCTTTACAGAAACAATTGTCCTCTACATAAGTAACAGTTCTGGTTCTGTCCGTACATCCAACTTCTCTTCTGATATAATTTTGGTTGTTCATAAGAAACTTCTTCCTCTCCCCAGCTTCAGTCTCTTCAGACAGTCTCACTATGTAGTTCAGGCTGGCCTTGAATTTATAGCAATCCTCCTGCCTCAGCCTCCTGACTGCTGAAATTACAAGAATGTACCACCATGCCTGGCTCATTTTTTTTTTAATAACTGAAGCTGTTTTTCACAATAAATCACTGAAGTCCTATAATGATCCTGGAGTTAATTTGAATGCTTATCTCATCTACTCAAATATCAAGGATTCCAACATTTTCACATAAGCCTCCCTTTTAAAAAATGGAGTAAGAGATCCAAAAATAAGTCTGGGATTTCACATGTAAGAGAAACAGGGGAAATACAATTAAAACTAGCAATTTATGAATTCCTATCCAGCTGAAGAACCAAGTATGCCTAAAGAGCTACTTGTGTTTTACTTCACACTTTAGTTACCATAATAACTAAACAAGTTAGAAAATACAATGGGAACTTTGTATGAACCTTACATTAACTCAGTAATGCTGAGGCAAGCACTGTTGCATCTCGTGGTAGCTGAGATCACCAACTTCTACACAGATTGCATCCAAGTTGAGTTACATTGCATGACTGAATCAGAACAATATTTTCCAAACATGTGACCAGCCTCCCTCTCAGAAGACGTGGTGAGCCACACATCATCTTACCAATCCTAATCTGTATAAGTCAAGTCTTTAAATTAGGACTTCAAAACATAAAATCTGACCTCCACATTGGGCCCCTGTAATCTCAGCACTTAGGAGGCTGAAGGAGGAGAATTCCTGTGGGTTCAAGGCCAGCCTGGACTACATTGTGAGATCCTGTCTCAAACTAACCACTAAAAAAATGAATTGAACTCCAGCATTTGACTTCTTTCCGTTTACCAAATCATTAACTAAAAATAGCAGCTACCAATATTTTCATTTATTTATTTGCAATGTTTGAACAACTCTAGTGGGTGCAGAAAGTCATCCATAACAAGTTGAATGCTAAGGTCACATTATCCAAAAACTATTAAAAGACTTGATGTTCTGACAAAAATCCTAAGTGAAATCCAATTTCTAACTCAAATGCAACTATCTATACAGTAATTTGGTATTCTCAAAGGAAAATAAACAGTTATATAATGTGAAGTCATTCAAAAATAGTAACAAATTATTTTAGGCATAAAGAATTGTAAAAATCATTGAAGATTACAAATTAAAATTGCAGAATTTACTAGACCACCTGTCCAACGTCCAGAATGATACTGACTTTTATTTACTTATTTATTTGTTTTGAGACATATAATTCAGGCTAGGTTTGAACTCACTAAGTAGTGCAGTTTGGCCCTGAACTAAGAGATTTATCATCTTGCCTCAGCCTCCTGACTATGGACTGATTGACTTCTCCCAAGTGCTGAGATCATAGATATATGCCACAACAGCCAAAAGATCTTCATATTTTAAAGCCTGAGGCAAATTCACCTGAAAAAGTAGTCCCTTAATTTACATTGCTTTAAGAAAACAATTCAATCTGATAACATATCTCTAAGGGAATAAAGATTGACTCTTTTTTTTCCCAGAGAGGCACAGTTCCCTTCAAGCTTCATGGAATGACTTATAACAAATTTTTTCTTCCAAACAGAAAATTCCTATGATTAAAACCTGAAACCAGGGGCCGGGATTTAGCTTAGTGGTTCCAGCATCTGTCTTGCAAGCAGAATGTCCCGAGTTTGATCCCCGGTAACCACACACCACAGTGCTGATGCTCACCAGCAATCAGTACCACAAAACATAGTGCTGAGCATGGTGGCTCATGCCTGTAATCCCAGTACTCGGGAGGCAGAAGCAGGAAGACTGCTGTGAGTTCGAGACTCCCCTGGGGTACACAGTAGGCCAGCTCTGAACTACAAAAGCGAGACCCTGTCTCAAAAAAAAAAAAATTAAACAAATTTTTAAAAAACCTCAAACAAAATAAGGCATTGGAAATTATTCCCTAAACATTACTTCTTCTGAATATCCTTCCTGCTTTAAAAATCTATTCCTCCAAGCTGGGGATTTAGCTTAGTGACACTGTACTGGTATGCCAAGTGCAGGGTTCTGAGTTCGATTCCCAGTACTGGAAAATAAATAAGTGAATAAAAATCTGTGCTTCCATCTCTACATGGTGCCATACACCTGCAATCCTAGTCCAGGCAAAGGCAGGAGATCAAGGAGAGTTCAAGGCCAGTCTGGGCTACATAATGAGTTCAAGGATTGCCTGAACTACACAGAGATACCCTGTCTCAAAAATTCAAAAAAGAAAAACTGTGTTTCTGATGAAACCAATGTATTTGTTTATAAGAACTCACTTGATGCTGATGAGCAAGGATGTATAAACACTTAGGGTACAAGAAGCTGAAATGGTAACGAGGGTGAGGAACAGCAGCAGAGATACGAACCCATCATTGTGAAGGCAGAAACCAGTCTGAACTACCCAGGGTAATGATGTCCTCTAGCCTCGTGTCCTGGAGACTGAAGTCCGGGCACAGACCGCATTAGCACTCACTCGACCACGGAGCCACTCCAAGTTCACATGTGAAAATGGTCACTGCATTTCTTTGTATTATATGTTTGTTTTTGGTTTTTGTTTTGGGGGGTTTTTTTTGATACAGGGTCTCACTTTATAGTTCAGATTAGTCTAAACTCACTATGTGGCCCAGGCTATTCTCGAAACCACAGTAATCCTCTTGCCTCTGCCTCCCAAGTACTGAGATTACAGGCATAAGCCACCACGCCCAGCCTTGTGGTGTGTGGTACCCAGGATCAGTGGCTGCTGTCAGTGGGGTCGATTCAGCCGGAAGAGAAGGAGCATATCAGCCAGTTCATGTTTGCCCAGGATGCTAAGGCAGCCACGGCTGGTCATCTGATGATAAGGAAATTAGTTGCAGAGAAATTGAATATCCCTTGGAATAATACAAAAAAAGTAACTAGGACACTAGGTATCCATCCAAAAGAATTAACTCAGGACGTTGAGCTGGCAAGGCAGATGCCAGAACCACTGAGGTAAATCTCCGGCCCTGTACTATACTTTTAGAATTCTTTCTCTGTTGTTTTTCTTTCATTGATTTCATTGGTACATTTTATATGTGTTATGATCACAAACAACATTGGACAATTTGTACCAGTACATGACATGACTTCTCATTTTTTCCCATCCCCTTGCCCCCAAATCTCCCACCTCCTACGTATATACATAAGCTTTGTTTCCTTCTTTTAATCATCGAATTTTTTCTGTCCCTTATCTCCACCTTCTTTTCTCTTGAATATTTTCTTACCGTTTCACAATACCTCACATACATTTTAGAACTTGAAACCTTCAGTTCCTCATACAAGAGAAAGACATGATATTTATACATGTGTCCTATTTACTTCACTTATGAGCATGTCCTCAACGTACATCCATTTGAGCACAAAGGAGTCAAATTTATCATTCTTTATGACAGAGTAATACTCCATATTAATTTTTTTAAAAAACATACATCTTCTTTATTCAGTCTCCAGTTGATGGGCATTTGGGTTGTTTCCAAGATTTAGCTATCACAAATTGAGCTGCTATAAACATAGGTGTACAAATGTCGCTGTGATATAATTTTTTAATTCTTTCATGTATATACCTAGTAGGGGAATAGCAGGGTCAAACAGGACCTCTAATCCTAGTTTTTTGAGGAATCTCCACACTGATCTCCATAGTAATTGTACCAGTCCACATTCCCACCAACAATTGAGAAGAGTTCCTTTCTCCAGCCAGCCTCTCCAGCATTTGTTGTTCGTTGTTTTCATGATAGCAGCCATTCTTGAGATGAAATCTCAGTGTTGTTTTCATTTGAATCTCTTCATCTCTTCATGTGTTTTTCCTTCTTCCTCTAAAAAATGTCTGTAAAGTTCAGCTGCCCATTTTTGAATTGGGTCTTTAAATATTTATTGGGGGGGGCTGATTTTTGTAAGCTCTTTATATATTCTAGATAGTAGCCCTTTGTCTGAGAAACAGCTGGTAAAAATTTTTGCCTTATTGTCCGTTGTCTTTTTGCTCTGCTGGTGGCTTCTCTTGCTGTGGAGAAGGTTTTTAATAAGATGAGATCCCAGTTATTGATTCTTCTGCTAGTTCCTGTGCTGCTTAGGTTTTGTTCATAAAATCTTTCCGTAAGCCAGTGTCTCCAAGGGTTCTACCTAACCTGTTGGGCACCAGGTTTAGTGTTTCTATTTTAATATTTAGGTCTCTAATCCACTTTGAGTTTGGAATACAGTGAAAGACATAGATCTCGTTTTAGTCTTTGGCAGGCTGAAACTCAATTTTTCCAGCATTTGTTACAGAAGCTATCTTTCCTCCATTCAGGGTATTTGGCTCCTTTGTCGAAGAAGAGGTAGGTGGCTTTGGGTGTCTGGAGCTGTTTCTAGATCTTCTAGTCTGTACTTAGGTCTGTTACTTTGCCAGTACCGTGCTGTTTTTATTACAATGGCTTTTTAATATAGTTTCAAGTTAGGGATTGTGATGCCCCCTGTCATGTCCTTATTGTCTAGAATTTCTTTTGCTATTCTAGGTCCCTTGTGATTCCAGATAGATTTTTGGATTGCTTTCTCTAGATATGTGACATATGCTGTTGGACTTTTAAAATTCTTTTATATCCTAGAAAATGTAACTGAAAGTAAGTAAATGTGCTCTTGAGGCTTTATATTATCAATTTCTAAATTCATAAACATACTGAAAGCTAGGTGGGATGGTGCATGTCCATCATATTAGCACTCTGGGACATTGAGGAAGGAAGACAGCAAGTTCAGCCCGAGAAACTTCCCAACTTAGTGACACCATGTCTCCAAAAATTTAAATAAAGGTTGGGGATGTAGCTCAGTGTGAAGCCCTGGTGAATCCAACCCCCAATACCACCAAACAAATCAAAAAATCAAGTCTTATCTCAGACATTATTAATGATAAAACTATTTTGTATTCATTTACTGTCTTTTTTAAAATGCAAGACTCATATTATAACAATCTACCCAACCACCAAACTACAAATCTTTCAATTTCTCTGCTTTACCAAACTATACAACTCACTAAAGAAAAGAAACTCACTATGAAACTCACTAAAGAAAAGAAAAATAGGAACTCTAGGATACCACTTTTAGATAACCATCATCATCCTATGAAAGTACACACCATCAATTCCAAGCATACCAGAACTTCCCCAAGTAGGTGGCTGAGGAGTATGGCATAAGAATGCAACACTAGTATCCTAATATTTCCTTTCTGCAAGCAAATGAAGCAGATAAATTCCCCCCTCCACCTGCATATCAGAAGTGCTGTCTCAAGTATGAATACTCTCAAGTCAACATCTTAGTAGGCACTTATCCTCATGTCTTCCAAGGATAATAACATTAAAAACTACATGACAATTCAATGCTGTCATCTTAGCACTGCAGAGGCTGAGGAAGGAAGATTGTCAAGACTGGAGGCCAGCCTGGGCTCCACCGTGAGTTCAAAGCCAGTGCTATGGACTATCCAGTAAGACCCACCCTCTCAGAAAAGCTAAATAAACATTATGAAAGGGCTGAGGATGTAGCTCAGGGGAAAGGCCTTGGATTTGATCCCTCATACCACAAAAAGGAAAGGAACGAAGTACCTGAGTGAACCCTGAAAACATTCCACTGAGTGGAAGAAGCCAGCATGCTGTACAATTCCACATACATGAGCTTACAGAGCAGGCAAACCCACCTGAATGCATAGCACGCTAGCAGTGCGTACAGCCGAGGAGGGAGGAGGAGACAGTTAATAGGGACTAAGGGTCCTTTCCCAGGAATCAAAAGTTCTGGAAGTAGCAGTGCCTACAAGGCAGTAGGAATGTGTGCACTGCTAGCACAGCACTGTGCTGGCTGCTAAGAGAACCTGACGTGACAGAAAGCGGCTCCACCATTTCATCAAAAAAAGGTAAATTTTGGAACAAGTGCTGCTTGTTCTAACACTCATCCAAAAACCTTGTTGGTTAATTTAAGAACATCACAAACATTTTCAAAATCAAGCTTTTCTATATAGTACTCAATACTTAAGCTTTTCTGTTTATCAAGAATTCTTATAAAACTCTCAGCACCTCCTTTGCAATGTTTAGTCTACCAAGGAAGAATCTTTTTTACATAAAGTCTAAAGCAATCCCACTGGGGAGCACACCTACAATCTTAGCTTGCTGGTAGACTGAGGCAGCAGGGTGGAAAGTTAGAGCACAGCCTGGGCAACTTATCCAAGTGAAAAATACAAAGGGGGCTGGGGATGCAGCTCAGTGCAAAGGCGCTGGTCCAATGCCCAGTACTGAAAAAAATAAAATGATGCAAGTGCATTTATTTTTGTTTTGTTTCAGTTTAGGGTTTGGGTTATTTTTTTTTTTCTTTGTTTTGAGGCAGGATCTTTCTATGTAATCCAAGCTATCCTTTAACTCACTATGTGCCCCATGCTGACCTCAAAGTCACAGTGATCCTCCTGCCTCGGTCTCCCAAGTGCTGGGATGACAGCTGTGTACTACCACATCCAGCCTCAACTGCATATTAAAATGGACATTTAATTAAATTTGGCCTACACATTCTGTGTTTATTGTTTCATGTTTCTTTTTTTTTTTTTCTGTTTTTGTCCTGTTTTGTTTTGTTTTTCTTGAGAGGGGGCTTGCCATGTAGTTCAGGCTGGTCTTCAACTCACTATATAGCTCAGATTGGCTTTGAACTCAGAGAGGTCTTCCTGCCTCGGCCTGCAGAATGCTAGGACTACAGATACGTGTTACTTGGCCTGGCTGAATATGTTCATTTCTAATGAACAAGATCAGCAAAAAAATTAAAACTTTTTAGACTACAAACCTTGGTGGTTTACAAGACACTCATGACCCTTTTCCTAACACTGTTTATCTCGATATTTAACAGAGAAAAGGAGCACATAATAATGCCATGCCGAGTACAGTAACAGGTCTACTGATTCCTCTTACCTCCAGTACAGCAGGAAATAATATATTTGCTGACACTGCTAGCTCAGATCAGACTCAGACAGTTCACTCAGCTGTGCACTCAGTGAGCTGATGCTGTGGCTGGGCTCTGATTAGAGTGAGCTCTCTCTGTCCTTGGATTTCTTGTGTCATTTATCTGTAAAAACAGCAATTTCAGTTTAAAATCAGAACCTTTATTTGGGGCCTCCACAAACTTGATCATGAACTAGGTGTCTTCTACCCATTAAGTCTCGGACTTGACAAATAGGCTAAGTACTTGTACAGAGTTACCAGGGCATTCCAAAGTAAGGCCCAAATCCACATCTGAGATATAAATCATTGCTACCAAAACATTCTGAGGATGTCAAATACCTGTTTGGTTGTTTATGTTTTTGTTTTTTTTCCCAGTACTAAGAATCAAACTCAGGGCCTTGAGCTTGTGAGATGTGGGGCTACTGAACTAAATCCCTGGCCCTTATATTATCTCTTAAATATATCTTTTTTTTTTTTTTTTTTTTAGGTTTTTTTTTTTTTTTTTTGAGACAGGGTCTCGCTTTGTGGTTCAGGCTGGCCCTGAGCTCAGCCTCAAACTCACATCACAATCCTCCTGCCTCTGCCTCCCGAGTGGTGGGATTACAGGCGTGAGCCACCACGCCCGGCACTGTGGTATGTGGTACTGGTTGCTGCTGGGTGTGAGTCTCCACACCCAGTATTGTTATGTGGTTACCGGGGAATCGAACCCGGGCCCTTGTGCTTACAAGACAGCCACCGGAACCACTGAGCTAACTCCCCGGCCCCTCTTAAATATATCTTCTAAAGATGTAGAGAATAGAACCCAAAAAATGTGTTTGCCAGGCATGGTGGTGCCTATCTGTGATCCCAGTGCTTGGGAGGCTGAGGCAGGAGGATCACGGTGAGTGAGTTCAAGGCCAACATAAACCACATAGGGAGGCCTTGTCTCAAAAAACAAACAAAACCCAGAATACTAACAAATCAATGTCAAAGAAGCTGCAACATGTTGGGAGTCACTCTGAGACCTGAATGGTCCCATGATGCTGTGATGCTTAAAAAGGAGGATTACATCAGCATAAGATCTTCATGAACTCAGGATTACTGTAGCCCTCTGAGACATCTGATACTCCCTATGAACCAACTCAATCCATAACGGCGAGCCTGGAGTAGCTCTGTGTTTGTCCTCTCTGATGCACTGACCTCTTGCCCAATACTCTGAAGTTATGCACGTCTGCTGTCTTTTATTTTAGGGGCTCTCTATGTTACCCAGGCTGGCCTTGAACTCCCGACTGCAGTGATCCTCCTGCCTCAGCTTCCTCAGCAGGTGGGATTACATGCACATGCCACCATGCCTCACCTCAAATCCATTTTCTTTTTGCCCAGGGAGTAAGCTGTGAAACTGAAAAGTTCCCCTCAGTTTTTCTCTTAGTGGCCTTGTTGGACATGATTGTCTCTGCTACCATGGTATTAAGTACTGCTCATAAGTCCAAATGCAGATTGTCACAAAAAACAAACAAGCACCCCCACGTGGATCTGGTCCTGCATGTGTCGTTTTGGACATGCTGCCCAAGATCACTTCAGGAAGACATTTCCTGTGTTCTGAACAGGGTCTAAACCATTAGGCCTTCTATGACGCTTCTCAATGTGTGTCAGGTTATAAATGTCCACAGGGAAATTTCAAAATGGACAGGAGAAGTCAGCACCAAAGCTAGTTTACCATTAATAATAAGTGAACCAATTAATGGGTCTATGTTTACCCAGTTAGGTTTTGCTTATTGTGTCAGTGGAAGGCCGGAAGGAAACTGGTATACCCTGTGTCATGACAACATCACTTTCAGAGAAGCAGCTGATGCCAGCAGTAAACATTCATCTGAAACTGTCTGAAACCTTTCAAACTCTTCTTTCTTTCCTATCTTCATAATTCATTCATGGTATAGGCCTAGACTATTTGTTTAAGGAAAACAAGGCCACATTACAAGATAGAAAAAGAAACAGAAGATTTGAGAAGTGAAGTCTTTAAGGTCACAGAGCAAGTAAACAGGCAGAACCAGGGTGCAAACTCAGATGTGAATTATCATCACGTTCCGCAGACTAAACGGCTTTCATTTCCTTAGCCTGCCCCCAAAAATAAAATAAGGAATAACAACAAAGAAGATGAACTGGATCAAAGCTAAAATCCCTAAGGATTAAAATTTCATAGTAATATAATCTTAGGGAAGAAAAATCTGGGTAAAATAACAATTCGGAGTTTAAAATGTTTAGTATCTCAAATAGTGGTGTCAACCTTTTAAAAATTCCTGGGAAACCCACTGTGAAAGAGAATACAAAATAGTTACAGCCACGGTGGCAAATGCGTATTATCCCAGCACTCAGGAGGCTGAGGCAGGAGGATCACCAGTTTGAGGCTAGCCTCTGATCCGTAGTGAGCTCAAGGCCAGGCTAGATTACACAGTGAGCCTGTCTGAAAAAAAAAAAAATACAAAAAGCAACGAAACAAAAAACAAATTACTGCTGGACATGGTGGCACTTGCCTGTGATTTTAGCACTCTCGAGGCTGAGGCAGGAGGACTGTCACAAGCTGGAGGCCAGCCTAGATGATGCAGTGAGTTCAAGGCCAGCCTGACTGCATAGCAAGCCCTTGTCTCAGAAAAACAAAACAAAACCCCCAAAGTACTTTCAAATAAAAAGTAACAAACAAATGTAACATTTACCATTAACAGAGAGCCCCCCCCCCCAGAAGAGCCAGCTCTGTCCCCACACAATGCTGTTTAAAAACTGCACTCTCCAAGTGAGGGGCTCTGTTGGTGGGTGACTGATGTTGAGTTACCACTGGAAGGCAGGCTTGGGCGGGCCGAATTTAGCCTGTGTCCTTGCTGGTTGTGGGGAGGATGCTGGGCTCGGAGGCCCATGGAACAAGCTTCTGTGAATGCATCCCAGTTTCTCCATCTCGGTGCAGCCGTGACTCACAGAGGATGGAGCTGCTGTGAGCCCTGGGAAGAGCAAAGCATGTGCCCTAGCAAAGAGCCTGGAAAGGCTGCATGGTGGGCAGTACCATTTCCCGAAGGCACATCACTCTATCACAATGGTAAGTGGGTCACCAAGGGGACAAGCATGTGGTACAGCTTCCCAAACTTATTTGATGACTGAACCCACTTTTTCACAGACAAGCTATCAAGAAAACTGGCTAATGTCTATACAAGGAAAAAATTTTTAAAGAAACCTTAGCAAATAATAGAGAATTCATAACTAAAATAAACATCTAAAATAAATGGAGTATAAGCGTGTGTGTGTGTGCCTGCGCGCGCGCGTGTGTGTTCAAGAGAGATCCACCATTGAGTTCTATCTCAATCCTTTTTTAAAATTTTGAGACAAGGTCTCAATAACTTGCCCAGGTTGGCCTCAACCTACATCCCTCCTCTCTCGGCAGCTGAGATGACAGGGTGGCCCCACCCCTGTGCTTCGGGTAAAAAGATGAACTTGACACAGCCACAAGCCCCAGGACATTAAGAATCAGGCAGGAAGCTTTCAGGCTGGGCCCTGCTCTGCCTTACCCCGTCCTGTCAGTTCTCTCCTTCCCTCTGCTCGCACCTCAGATCGCACAGGACTCCTTCTCTGCCACTGGTCAGTCCCACGCTTGCACATCTATGCACTGCGGGTGACAAAACCGACTCTTCTAGTTCCAGCTGTGTCCTGTTTCAGGAAAGGCATTTACATTTACATGTCACACACTGGGTACCAGTCTCTGCAGACCTGCATGCCACTTATTCAAAACAGCCCATGCCAGCCTCTCCTAACATGACCTCCTCTATCCTGACAGCCTCCTTAGCCCATCTCTGTTCCTTCGACACTCTATAAACACAAAGGGCTCTCTCCACCCACTGAGACCTCCCTCAGACTGCTTACCCCAAGTTTATGCTCCCTTTCAAGTCTTTGTACAAAAACTCTGTATCTACTTGTATATGTCCAATCCACTCTAGCTCTAGCACGGGACTTCTAGCGTAGCCCAGAAACTGCCCTTCCCAATGTCCACCTGCCCGCTTGGTGCTGAAATGGCCATGGTCAGGAGCACCTCGCACGCAGGCCTTCTGCCTGGACCCGATTGTCCCGGTGCCCACTGGGGACTGCGAAGTTGCATCGCCATCAACTGGGCCGGCCCCAAGGTTCCCATCGATGCATGCTTTAAGCATCATTTATATTTATAGCACTGGTCCAAACCTTTTGGGACCTCTACTTTTATTTCTTCAACTTTGCCCCTGGAAACTCCATCTGGTTATTTTAGAAACATGTCAAGCTGAACTTGTCCTTAACAACTCTCTAGACCTTCTCTATATCAAAGACAGACCAAGGCTCAGGATGTAACTCAGTGATGCCATGCCTGCCTGGCCAGCTCAAGGTCCCTGATGGGCGGGAGCAGACCTAAGACTCATACGTGGCTATCATTTCCCTCAGCTCTCATAGCAAATCACTTTTCTCCAGGCTAAAGTAATTTAAAACCTGAGCCTTATAAACCTATAAACCCAGCACTCAGGAGGATGAGGCAGGAGGATCACCAACAATTTAAGGCCAGGATGGGCTACCTACTGAGACAGTTTAAAAAGAAAAAAATTGGGGCCAGGGATTTAGCTCAGTGGTTCCATCGTATACCTGGAAGGTACAAGGTCCCAAGTTCAGTCCCCAATACTACATATCACAGTGCTGGATGTGGTGGTGCATGCCTGTAATCCCAGCACTTGGGAGGCAGAAGCAGGAGGATTGCCTTGAGTTTGAGTGTAGCCTGGGCTACATACTGAGTTCAGGATAAGCCTATACTACAAAGCAATACAATGTATCATAAAAAACAATTACTGAAAAAATGATTGTTGGAATATTAGAAAATATGGGCCAGGGATCAATTGATCAATTGTGATCAGTGGCACTGTGCTTTCCTGGCAAGCTCAAGATTCTGAGTTTGGGGCCGGGGATTTAGCTCAATGGTTCTGGTACCCGTCTTGCAAGCGCAAGGACCCGGGTTCGATCCCCGGTAACCACATACAACAATACTGGGTGTGGAGACTCACACCCAGCAGCAACCAGTACCACATACCACAGTGCCAGGCATGGTGGCTCACGCCTGTGGTCCCAGCACTTGGGAGGCAGAGGCAGGAGGATTGCTGTGATGCAAGTTTGAGGCTGAGTTCAGGGCTAGCCTGAACTACAAAGCGAGACCCTGTCTCAAAAAAAAAAAAAGAAAAAATATGTTCCATACTATGCTGAGCAATAATAATGTAAGATGTCATGTCTCCCTTTATGATTTTATACATCTAGTGCAACTTAAAATAAAATGTATTTTTAACTAAATTGTGATCAAAATGTGACACTTCAATATATAAATAACACACTAAGTTCCAGTTTCATAGAACAATGAGCTAGATCAAATCAATTTTCTCTATGTAAACAACTAAAATCACTGGGTCACTATGGAAAACAAATTCTCACAAACCACAAAGAGATAACAAGACAGCAAACAGTTACTCAGCCAAAACTGTAAAGGAAATCTAGGAACCCAGAGTATTAGCATTGGAGTTTTGTTTTGTTTTGCTTTGAGGCAGGATCTTGCTATATAGTTCAGGCTGGCCTTGAGTTCACTAGTCCAGCAGGGGTTACAGGTGTGCACCACCATGCACAGCTGGAACCGCTTTTTAAAGAGGGCCAAGGATATTGGAAAGATACACACGAATTAGAAATAAAATTAAAATTGGAAAGCTGTTCTCGGACACAGTCACGTCACAGGTTTCTGGCTGGCACCCAGACTGAACACCAATGGGCCCTGCCCAAAACACAGTCATCTTGAGCCTGAGGAGCGCAGCAAGGCACCAGGCCAGGGCCCCTGAAAGCGATGATTAGCACAGCTCCAGTCCATTCAGTAAGAAGCTTGCTGGTCAATAGCACAATCTGGCTAAAAGGACTAAGAATGGGCATGCCTGAACCACTGTTAATTTCTTAGTCTTGATGACTGTTCCATGGCTATGTAAGATGTAATCAGTATTCTGTTTGTTTGGTTTTGACTCAGGGTTTTGCTATGTACTCTATAAAACTGGCTGGAAAACTAAAATGTTTGGTCAGTCAATCTAGGAAGGACTCGTTTCCCTTGTGGCTCTTTGCTACCAAAATAAAGTTTGATGTTTATCCCAAATCTTGAGTCTCTCTCAAGTATTTTCAGGTTCACTTTGCTACTATACTGACAATGGCAAAAAAAAACAAGAACTTCACAAACACATGAAAATTAAAGAATACCCTCCCAAAAAACAAATGGGTCAACAATGGGTGAAAGGATAAATTAAATGATAAGGACAATACAACATACCAGAACTTACGGGACAAAATGAAAGCAGTACTCTGTGGGAATTTATAGCAGTGAATACTCATATCAAGAAAACAGAGAGGGATCCAAAAAAACAACCTAATGCTGAATCTTTACCTTCTAGAAAAAGAACGAGTTAGGCCCAAAGTTCACACATGGGAAGAAATTATAAAAAACAGAGCAGAAATGAATTCAAAGGAGACAAAAAAACACACAACAATACAAAGAATCAACTAACAGAAGAAGTAGTTCTTTGAAAGATTAAATAAAATTGACCAGCCCTTAGCCAAACTTATCAAAAAAATAAATAAAAACATGCAATTAGAAATGAAAAGGGTGAAATCACAACAGATCCTGCAGAAATCCAGAACATCCTTAATACTAACATCGAGAACCTATATTCTAAGAAGATGGAAATACAGAAGAAATGGACAGATTCCTAGATACATATGAATTATCAGAGCTGAATCAAGAAGATATTTTAAAAATCTAAATAAATCAGTATCAGTCAATGAAATTGAAGATGTAATTAAATTAGCAAAGGCAATTCTAGGCAACAAAGGCAAGTGAGGAACTATCACACTCCCAGATTTGAAACTATACTACAAAGCTGTTGTGATAGATAGCAGGGTGACCAGGAAATTAGTCAGTGGCATTGCACCCTCCTGGCAAGTCCAAGGTCCTGAGTTCGATCCCCAGTACCACAAAAAAATAAAAATAAAATAAAAAGTAAGGTATGGACAAAGAGCATATGTGATGATCAACAGAACAGATAAAATGCAGGAACAACTTTAGAGAGAGATCCTTTAGATAGACCCTTCATGGAATATCTCTAATCACAACCCTCTTTAGTGGGAAGCAGCAGAAGTCTTTCCCCCTTCCCCCTCACAATAGTTAGTGGTACTTCCTGAGAGCCGAAAGTATTGCAGACAGGTAAGTTAGTTAGATAGCTCATACGTAGTTAGACAGGGCTAGTCCAGGAAGAATCAATATGAAGGACAATCCAGACACATTGACAGCAGATCAGCATTATAGAAAGAAACTATTGGGGTGAAGATTTAGCTAAGTGGTTCCAGCATCTGCCTGGCAAATGCAAGGTCCCAAATTTAATCCCTCGTACCACATACCACAGTGCTGTTCACGGTGGCTCACGCCTGTAATCCAGCACAGTACCACACACCACAGCGCCGGGCATGGTGGCTCACGCCTGTAATCCCAGCACTTGGGAGGCAGAGGCAGGAGGACTGTCGTGAGTTTTGAGGCTAACTTAGGCTACACAGTGAGTTCAGAGCCAGCCTGAACTACAAAGTGGGACCTTCATCTCAAAAAAAACAAAACAAGACAAAAACTAGTACTCCCAGAACTTCCCTTAGGGATGAAGAGCAGTGACTGATATTCTAAATAGGTATCAATCACCAGGGTGCGGGACCAAGACCTTCCAGGAAAGGTCCTGGATCTATTCCTTACAGAAAATCTCCGGTTCATTCGTTCCTCGTGAGCTTGCTACATGACTTGCTTCTCCAACTGACCTCCATTTAATCAATATTACTTAAGCAACTATACTTGTAATCTTATTGGTTGACCATAGTTTTGTCTCATTCATACCTACCTTATGATTTGCCACCGGATCAATATTACCTAAGCAACTATTCTTGTAATCTTATTGGTTGACCATAGTTTTGTCTCATTCATACCTACCTTATGATTTGCCACTGGATCAATATTACCTAAGCAACTATTCTTGTAATCTTAGTTGACTATAGTTCTCTCTCCACCTTAAACTCACCTGAACTCGTGGCTTTGCTCCATAAAATCCCCCTGGGAAACAACATTCCTGGGGCAACCCACTTTTTAGTCCTCCCTCTAAGACAACAGCTATCTTTTTCTCAATAAATTTTCCTACTTTTAACCTCTGTTGTACCTAGAAGTCACTTTTCAGTTTTAGAAAGCCTGAATTTGAGATAACTTGTAAGATAACTTCACAAACGACCTGGTCAATAAAAAATAACTTCCACAGCTCTATTCCTCACCCATTCCCACAGTTACTCAAGTCTACCTTCCTGACAGATGAACAAGCCCTAGAAAATGCAAAGTTAATATTTATCTTTCTGAGGACTGTAGTTATCAGAAGCAAAGACAAACGAGGCACTACTACGCTCTTAAACTTAATTTCTTTAAAACATATCAAAAAACTACTTTCCCCAAAACCTATCAAAAATTTTAATTTGAAAAGAAAATCACTTGCATATGGTTTGTAAAGCTAAAGATATGAAGATAAAACTAGGCTCTAGGGGATTGGTTATATGGAAACTTCAGGAGATTTGGGTTTAACAATATAAAGTGAAAAAAATGGGAATGCTCTTCAGTGAAACAAATCCGTACCTTCATCTTTTTGGCTATGAAGAAAAATTCAGGATACACGTCAGAGGATCTTTTTCGTGGAAAAATACTATACAAATATAATAAAGACTATTGTTTATTTAGCATAAATAAAATGTCAGCTCCCTCTGGAAGAAAAACTAACTTTAGCTTTCAGAGTTCACTGATTGGTGCTTTTAACATAACAGATCTAGATAATCACGTCGTGTTTTAACTTTCTCTTTTATAGGAGAGGAGTAAGTTCAGTTAGTAGATGACTAATAAGGAGGAAGTAAAAAGAATTACGATGTTATGGACACGTACCAACCCCTCGCAGGGCATGAAATTATTATGGACTGCGAATATTAACTATTAAAAATCTAACTTTTAAAAATTAACAATAAATGAGATTTTTAAAGCCGTTAAAAGTGGGCAGTGGCAACTTTCCGCCTTGGGGACCCAGGGGCACTAACTCACCAAGGGAAGTACAGTGAGTGGTTCAGTCTTTCCAATCCGTGTGTCCAAGTATGAAACTGAACACTCAAATTTCCAATCACGTCCTGAACCACATACCGAATACAAGTACCCCCGAGCCTTCCCTAGAGACGCTGCCGCATTTCCACAGTGTCCTTGTTTTACTTCAGACTATTTTCAAGGGCACAGGTCCACCCGCTGTGGCGGCGCGCCTCTGGCTGAGGCCGGAGGACCGAGCTGGGGGCCGGCCTGGTCTACGGAGAGTTAAAGGCCAGCCTGCACTACACAGCTCCGGGGAAACCAGCCACCAAAGCGCAGGAGAGCACAACGCTCTGCCCACTGGGCGTCTCCTCAGACTCCACGGCAAAGGCAGGCGGCCGGGGACGCCCGGTCCCCCCATAGTGGGTCTGGGCGGAATCGAACCTCGGCGATGGGCTCTGCGCTGCCTTCCGGCTGGGCGCCCGCGCCCCACACACTCGGTTCCGGGAACAGCCCACCCCCACGCCGTGCCCCTCAGAGCGCCCGCGGGCGGAAAGGAGTGGCGGTGACTCACTAGACCCAGGCCGGGCGCCAGACCTCGGCCTCCCGGACGCCGCCACGCTCCCCGCCCCTCAGCCCCTCCGCACCCCCAACTCTGACACTAGCGCCCCTCCCTCCGCGACCCCTCCCCCGATGCGCGCACCTGGGAGCTCCGCAGGCCCGGCCGCGCACGCGCATCCGCGTCTACTGGCCAGCGCGCGTGCGCGGGAGCCCCCTCCTCGCGCGCGCGCCCGACACGCGCCGCCGCCCGGGAGGCCGGGCGCAGCCGCGGGCGGAGGCGGAGGCGGAGGCCCGGCGCCCTGGGCGGCGCGCGGCGCCCGAAGCCCGTCCTCCTCGCCAGGCGACAGCGGCCGAGGGGAGGGGACAGTCGCAGGGGCAGGAAGCTGTGGCTTAAAAGGGCAGCGGGCGCCGGGCGCTTCCTCCTCGCCTCAGCCCCGCTCGCCCCTGCCGCCGCCATGTACCGCCGCCTGGGCGAAGCGCTGCTCCTGCCCCGCGCGGGGCCCTCCGCGCTGGCCTCGGCCGCCGATCCCGCCTCACTCTTCGGCTGCTTGGCCCGCGCTCCTCCCGTAGCTGCCCCGCCGCCCGCTCTTGGGACTCCCGCCTGCCGCCGCTACAGCGAGGCGGCGGCCGAGCGCGAGGACGACCCCAACTTCTTCAAGATGGTGGAGGGCTTCTTCGACCGCGGCGCCAACATCGTGGAGGACAAGCTGGTGGAGGACCTCCGCACCCGCGAGAGCGAGGAGCAGAAGCGCAACCGCGTGCGCGGCATCCTGCGCATCATCAAGCCCTGCAACCACGTGCTGAGCGTGTCCTTCCCCATCCGGCGCGACGACGGCTCCTGGGAGGTCATCGAGGGCTACCGCGCCCAGCACAGCCAGCACCGCACGCCCTGCAAGGGAGGTGAGCGCTCCCTGCCGCGTCCCCTCCCCCTGCCCCGGGTGTGGCAGGCTCGCGGACAGCGGTTTTCCGCCCTGAAACTTCCACGTCGCTGCCCGCGCGCCTCGTCACCCAGCTGGCTGCTGCACTGATGCCGTCTGTAGCCCTGACAATGCACCAGCCCCTGCGTCTCGAGATCAGGGTCACCATGGGGTGGAGGGGACCGTGTCGAAATGCTCTTGGAAAAGAGGTACCGGCGGCTCGCCCTCCGAGGCTGCCTGGCGAGCTTCCATGGGCGCCTGTGGTAGAGTTCTCACGCGGTGCAAGCTCTTAAATTGTTTTCTGGTGTTTTTTCGTTTTGCGGCAGTAGTGACAGATGCTAGAGAAACATTGGAAATTACTTGCATTCGAGGTGTACTATCTAGACGGTATTACCAACTGCAGGAATTTACTGAGCTCACGTTACCTTGTGAATTCTGAAAACTCCACACACCACTTTCTGGCGTGTTTTGTGCCCTCTCTCAAATGCGGGCAGGGTAAAATCTCTGACGGTAACACCAGGCATCTTGACAGTACAGAGGCCTGCAGGCCAACGCAATGAAACAGCCCTGGGGGTTGGGGGGGGTGCCTGTCCCGGCTAGCTCCAGATTGGAACTTGGGAAAAGCTAAATACAAATACAGAAGAGGAGTCTAGTACCATCTGGCTGTTGCCAAGATCCCTTGTAGTTTCGAGTTCGGGAACTCTGTAGCTTTGGTTCTGTAGTCAGATGTACTGTCTTCGGGGAAGACAAGCTTTTGTAACCACCCCCCAATATATTGCAAAGTAGTGTACATCATTAAATGTGCTTAAAAGTAACCTAAAATGAAAAGGGGACAACTTCTTTTCCTTTTTGATATAAAGAAGTTAAGGAGAATAAAAGAACTAGGAAGGAGAACAGCTTCCCCCGAGGTTGGTTGGGCTAGGCTCTTTGTCCACTGAATCCCTGTCGCTTGCTTTCTGATGCTAGCTGACTTCAAAAGACAAGTTTTAGAAATCCTTTCTTTTCCAGAAAACCTCAGTTGTGTTGGTATTCTGAGGGGGAGAGCAAAGGTTGTTGCCAGTGTTTGAATGATTCACTAAATTTGCATTGACCCCACCCACACCTGGAGATTACCTTAGGAGCTTAATTGCCTTTAGCTTTATAGTTAGTTTCCTATTCGAGAAGCCGTTGGAGTCACTTTGACCTCTAATTTCCCTTCCAGCCCCAAAATTATATAAATGGACACACTGTCGTTCTCCCGCATTGCCTGCCACCTTCCTGTCACTCCCTTGTTCTCCAGACCAGGCATACTAGCTCAGGCTCCAGTGAAAAGCAAACAAGGATGTTGGAGGAGGGCAACATATAGCAAATATTAGGTTAAATTGCCTTCTGTAGAATGAGCAGAGTGTGTTTTTCTACTATTGACTTCATTTTGCAGTCCTCGAAAGATACACAAACCAAGATACTCATTTTTCTTCTTCAAGATCTGATTTGATTTCTTTGGGGCTCTGTGTTTCTCCTCGCAGTCCCACGTTTTCCTGTCTTTGTAAGCCACAGCTCCACAGCATTAATGCAGCTCAAGTTTACAGTGGTTTGTCAGTCCTCCTCTTGTTGCCACAGCAGTTTTAATGCCACAGGAGTGAACCTAGCAACAAATTGCATCAGCTGTTCCAGAGCACTGTCATTGTAGCATTTGCATGTACAGGAGTGTAAGATAGTCTCTGTTCAACTTATTGTCACACAAACATACACATAGTAGCTAAACAGTAGCAAGCATTGCAGGATTATGTAGCATGAAGGAAAACTGGACTGTGCAAAGTGATAGATTTAATGTCTTACACACTTTAAGAGACTATGGATTGATGAGTATTTAACTGTGAAAGGCTTTCAAAACTAGATTAGCAAAATGTACTCCTTTGTTGTGTAGGTTGTTAAACACTGACAGGCTGTCGTGTGCCACACTTGTGTTTCCAGCTATTCCAAAGGCTTATGCCAGAGGACCTGTTGAGACAAAGAGTTTGGGACCAGCGAGGGATACCTAGGAAACCCGTTTTTTATTGTGTTTGTTTTGTTTTAATGTACTGGGGATTGAAACCAGGGTCTTCTCTTGAACTATGTTTTATTTTGTGTAGACGAGGTCTTTTTCAGTTACCCAGGCTAGGCTTATACTTGTGTTGAGGGGGCCTATGTTTTATCTTTGAAATTAAAAATTAAAAACAGAGAAGGAAGTTGTTCATCTTGACCCCACTCTGGTTTAGAAATACCGAATGTATTTGGTGAAAATATATTAGGTGATTGAGACAAAGATGATCCTGATAGTGCCTAGGAGCTTTAGTCTTTCTCTCTTAAACATTTTAGTCACACTCCTTCCACAACTACACTATCTTCTTTCCCAGCGTTCTTTGCAAAGGAAAAAGCTCATCTGCTCCTCACCTTCCTGTTCCCAGCCCGCAGCTTTTCTATATCTAACCTTTCCTCCACAGTGACCTCATGCCTGAATTTCCTAAAATAAAATTCTCAAGGTTGAAGCCAAGCAACAGTCTAGTTGCTGGTAAGAGAAACAGGTGGTTAAAGACCTGGAAGTGGCTGTTGAGTACTTTATTGCAAAAAAATATTTAATAAGAGTGTTTTCCTGCACTTCCTAAGTGCTGTATTTAACCAAGACTGCCTGATTTGCTTCTGTTAGGGTTTGCAGAAGAGTGTGCTATGGACTGAGAAGGAAGTTCAGTCGATGGCTTAAAAATAATTTCAGGAAGCCTCTCGTGGTGTACATCCTGGTAATCGCAGCACTCGGGAGGCCAAGGTAGGCAGGTCCCAGGGTTTTGTTGTTTTTTGTTTTTTGAGATCCCGGGTTTGAGGCCATCTTAAATTATATAGTGGACTCAAGGCCAGCCTGGATTATATTGAATCTTGTCTCAAAAATAAATATTTGTTTAGCAAAGATGAATATCGCATGAGTATATCACTGATTTGAGAGGAGTAGTTCAGGGTTCTGATTTGCTTACAAAAGGTATTTGAAACTGTACTTGTTAATTTTTTCAGAGTGAATTCTCAGTTCCTTCCGCCAAGATTCTGCTTGAGGCTCCTCTGCCTTTTAAGGAGGAAGTTTATCACTTAGAGGTCAGTTTGGGGAAGGGCAGTGACAGGTAACGATGTGGTCAGTTTGCTTTCTCTTCAAGCCTGCCCTACTTTGTGACCTTAAAACTATTTAGCCAAAATTCTCCACATCTGGTTCTTTCTCTTGTCTTAGAACTTTCTAAGGCCATCATCATTTAAATATAGTTGATGGGCTATAGATGGAATCCAGTTATGCTGACCCCAGCCATTAATTATAGATAAACCTGTGCCTGGTGTGTGCATGAACCAGCTTGCAGGAGCCATTGTGCAGAAGCCTCCTCGGGAGGTGGGCAGTCTCTGCTGGGTGGAAAGGGGGTCCTGTGGGGCTGGGCCTGCAGGTAGTCATCCTGCACCTCCTGGGAAGGCCGGATGTTTCTGACTCTCCTTTTGCTGTGCCGAGTTGACAACCTTCAAAACCTGGGTATCTGAATAAACTCAGTTTCTGATATTGAGAAAGTGTGGCTTTGTGTCTGCATCTTGCTACTGCAAAATAAATGCTGAATGTAACATGTCTGAAAGTTAGAACATAGATAATTCACACATCATGTAGCCCTTAGCCCTGAGGTGGTTTTTTAGTACTTTATGGTTCAGTACTGAACTGTGTTGTCACTTGACAGTCCTTCAGTTTCCTGAAAAGCTCCTTCTTTTCCTCCCAGTTATAATAGAGTCTCTGGGCTTCATGGTGCATGCCTATATTCGAAGCACTCAGGAGACTGAGGCAAGAGGGCTCTGCGAGTTCAAGGCCAGCCTGAAGCACATAGTAAAACTAAAACTATCTCAAACAAACAGTACTTTGGGACTGGGAATTTCGTTCAGAGATGCTGTGTCTGCCTTGCAAGCCCAAGGTGGTGAGTTGGATCCCCGCAAAGGGGCGTAGGGTACACTGGAGAGTGAAGACCTGATCCTGGTGGAAAGAGATGCCTTGGAGTTGCTGCCTTCCCTCCCAGCATTGAGTGTGGAAATCCTTTCAGCAAGCATGCTCTGTGGGGAGGACAGGAGCTGCTAACTCACTTCACAAAGCATGCTTTGTAAGAATTGGGGCATCTCAAATTTGAGGCCCAGCACTAGTGTGTGTTAAACTCCAGTGAAACTGCTAAATTCAGCTTTCAGGCTTGTAGTGGGAAGAAACTGGATTTACCACAGTTGCCCCAGTGGACTCTTGACTTACAAATCAGTCGGTTCCCGAAGACTGGTTATCACTCAAGTTGGTTGTAAGTCAGTAGAGCTGAGATCTGGATGTTTACCTGGGCACATGATACAGATAATAAGAGGCAGATGAATCGTCTATTAATCTAATCCAAGTTGTCTGTATGTCAGGCCCGTCATAACTTGAGGATGCACTCACTCTCTGTCATTGCTTAGAAAAATCATTTCTATCCACTAATACTGAGTATGGTGAGAGACACCTATACTCCCAGGGCTCTGGGAGGCTGAGGCAGAGGGACCACAGATTTGAGCCCACCCTGGCAACAGTAAGCAACAAAAATATACCAACACTTTCTGCCTTCACAGAGGCCAAAGGCGAAACATCGGAAGCTCTGCAGGTGACTTTTCACCAGGATCCCTGCACACAGCAGCCTCTGATGCCTCCTCACAGAGCACATAGGAACTTCACATGTGTCATTGCCCTCATGCCTCGTGAAAAACTCCACTGTCCTGGAGGTGCAGAGGCGGTGAAGATCAGAGTGCAGTGTCCCTTGGCAAGCCTTTGTGTCCTTGGACACAGCCAGCACGCAGTGGGATCTGAGTTCTGGTTCCAGCACGCACCTTAATGGTTATTGTCTAGATTCCTTCATCTGAAAAGTAGAGATTGTATCTGTTAGAAGCTACTGAAAGCCTGCCTTCTTCCTGAAAGTGCTTGTTCAGACAGCTTTACAAATAGCATCAGAAATGATACCACTAGTGGCCCATTTATTCTAAGTGCTGAGGCAATGAAATAAAATTTTAAAGAATTTTTCTGTTGCAAGAGGTCTGAAGACCTTTAAAGCCCTGCATTGATAAGGTCTTTTTTTTGAGACAGGATCTCGCTTTGTAGTCCAAGATGCCCTTGAACTCAGCCCCTCCGAGTATGAGCCACCACATCCAGTTTGGTAAGACCTAGATGGGTGAGGTGGTGCACGCCTATAACCCAGCCTTGTCCCACTGAGTTGTCCAGGCTAGGATCACTGGCATGTGCCACCATGCCACTCGGCCTGTGGTGTCTGTCTTGCTTGTCTCGTGTCTCCCAATAATTCCCTTCTCTTGAAGACCCATCTCTGATATCACTTAGACTTCTAAATAATTTACATGAAACTGGATAGCTGAGGTTTCAAGCCTTTGTCCCTTCAAACCTTTTACTAACAGGTTACTGTTTTTCAGTTGCTAAATATTATCCAGTTTTCTGCCTGCTGATTTTGCCTGGTCACACCACCTTTTGGGGATGAGGCATGACCAAGTTTATAGTTAGTTGAAATGAGGGACTTTTAAAAGTTAACAACTTCTTCTTTTAATCTTTCTTTATCTATTAGACAATGAAACATTTCATCACAAAACAGATAATGTTTTACAGATACGCCTACAAAAATATCTAAATGTGCAAGAAGGTTCTCTCAGAAATAGCAGACAAGAGAGTCTTGGGTTTTATCAGTGCAAACATGAATATATGTTACATAGTTTTAAATTTTAATGAAAACAAGAGGTGAGCCTGTCTGGGTGTTGAGCACCACTCAGAGGCTGATGAGGCAGGGGTCCTGGAAGTTCAAGGCCAGGCTGGGTTACATATTAAATCCGAGGCCACCCTGGATTGTAGGGATGTCTCAAGGGATAGGAAAAAAGAAGCAAAATATTTTCCATTATCAGCTAAACATTTGCTTCCTAGCAAGCTAAAGTTATTTCTTCAGAGTAATTAGAAGCCTGAGATAGTAGGTTAGAAATGGAAAGTGCCTGTTTCCCTGGCTTCTCACATCGAACAGTATGTGAGGACTGTCAGGTAATTAAAATGTGTGCAATACCTTCCAAGTGCTGTGTTGAATTTACGTCCAAGACTTCTGGGGCCCAAATGGTCATTGCTGGCTGATAAACACTGATTCTTCATTGTTTGCCTCTGGTCCTCATTTTTAATTAAGTTGTTCTACTCTTGTGAGTTAGGAAAATAATATTAAGAGAAAATAGGTTCTGGTGAAGAAATGATGAGAATGTAACACAGGAGCTTCAAGAACTGTTCTGAGGCTCTTGTTTTTCTGAGGCTTCTGCAGTGGTGATAGAACTCCTGTTTGTTGAACAAGTAATTTAAAAAATAGCTGGAGATTGAATTTCTGATGAATAAGTTATGTCCTGTTAGGAGATCCCAATTCAAGTAATTTTAAAAACCATCTGAATTTTCATAAATATTTAGTTTAATGATTCACCTTATAAAACTGTGGGGGCTGTGTGAATGTGTTTGCTTTTGAGTCACTTTGAAAGAAAAAAAATTCAAGCCACTCAGTTGTGGTTTTCACTGAATCATTTTTTGAAGTAATGAGCTGGCTTGTTTTCATTATTGCTATAGCAACTCTTAACTAGTCTTTGGTTTGATTTTTATCCCCTCTAAAAAACTCAGTCTGTGTACCAGATGTTGGCCTCTCTCTTGTACTAAAAAATACCTGGTAACTAAGTTACAAGGCAGAGCAGTGCTGTGTGTGGTTTGCAGATAGCAGCCTGGATTTCATTAGTGTTCTAAAACATCTGGAGACCAGCTAACTCAGAGTAACTCCTTAGCTACTCTTGCTCAAGAGGTATAGTGAGGGGCCGGGGATTTAGCTCAGTGGTTCCAGTGCCTGTCTTGCAAGCGCAAGGACCCAGGTTTGATCCTCAGTAACCACGTACAGTGCTGGACGTGGAGACTCACACCCAGCAGCAACCAGTACCACATAACTTAGTGCTGGGCGTGGTGGCTCACGCCTGTAATCCCAACACTGTAATCCTAAGACTTGGGAGGCAGAGGCAGGAGGATTGCTGTGATGTGAGTTTGAGGCCGAGCTCAGGGCCAGCCTGAACTACAAAGCAAGACCCTGTCTCCTCAAAAAAAGAGGTATAGTGAGAACTTTATTCCATCTCCTGCCTTCCTACAGCTTCTCAGAGACTGATACTCATGAAGATTGATTGCCAAGGGTGGGGCCTTTCCTTTCCGTTTGGACCGAAGCAGGTGATTTTGTCAGCAGATCAGAAAGTGGACTTTGGTTTTAGGTTGCATTTCTAATGACATTCGGCCTGCAGTTGACATCTTGATAATCAGCCTCTTCACTGTCTAGCTTAGTAGGGGATTGGGAGTTGGTTTGGGGTTTTCTTTTTTGTTTTAGGAGGGTTAAGACAGGGTCTTTTTCGGTGGGTTGGTTTTGGGGTTTTTTTTGTGGGGGGGGTGTTGAGATAGGGTTTCACTTGGTAGTTCAGGCTGGCCCTGAACTCACTATGTTTGTAGACCAGGCTAGCCTTGAACTCATGGCAATCCTCCTATCTCTGCCTCCGGAGAGCTGGGATTACAGGAATGAACCACCACGCCTGGCTGGCAGCTCTTTGTTAAACTCAGCTGCTGTGCATCTGTAGCTGCACCTGGAGTGCTGTCATCCAGAAGACCCTGTGATTTCTTCTCAAACACTAGTAATGCCATTCATTATCAATGGAGACTGACAGTACTGAGACTTTAAGATAGAAAAAAAAATCCTAACTTAACCTTCTTCTCCTTTTTGAGGCAGAGTCTTTTCTATGTAGCTTAGGCTGGCCTTGAGCTCGCTCTGTATCCTAGACTGCCCTCAAAGTGATCCTCCTGCCTCAGCTTCCCCAGTGCTGGGCGCTCATAGACATGCACCACCACACCCAACTTCCTTCCTCGTTTCTGAAACGTTTGTTCCTCCTCCTTTGTCTTTTGCCCCTGTGCAGCCTCATTGGTCCTGCTTACAGTTGGTCTTCTGTGCTTTACATCATGTCCCCATATTCAGGCTGCAAAAAATTTATAAACTTTTTAATGTTTTCTTATGTAGGTATCACTTATTGTTCGCTTTACTAAGCAGTTTTGTCTTCAAATTAAGGATTTTTGAAATACAGTAACCATCTGTCACTGAGCTTTGAAGTATGTCATCTCCTTTTGTCCTTTACATTCTCCAATTGTGCTATTTCTCGCAATCTACCGAGTTTTATGAATTTAATCAGGGTATCTCCCTCCTCCCAGTTATGTTCTTTCTTAAATTTTTGTGTCCATAGAATGTGATTAAGAACTTCAAGTGACAGTGTATTTGTTTGATTAGCTTTGGTTTCTGATCCCACGGGGATCAACTACTTGGCTAGAACGTGTACTTTTAGGTCTTTTGGGGGTTTTTTTTATGTTAACAGTTTCACCCCTATGCCTGCCAGTTTCTGGAAGGGAAAACTTTTATGTACCAGTGATTAACTGGAAAGTTAGAAGGAAACATGTCAGCCTGGGCTGGCAGATGCTCTGCCCTTCTCTGCTTGAGCACTGCCCTGGGCCCGGGCTCCTCCCTCACCTCCTTTCCAGGACTTCCTTAACCCTTGACCTGTGGCCATGCCTGGGGCTGCTAAGGAGGATTCTAAGCACTCCCTGGCACAGGGTTCACTTCACAGAAACGAAGCTGAAGTTCCATGGTGTGGGAGCCATTTCTGACTCACTGTTGCAGGACTTTTTAGACTAAAATGGTTACTTTGTTTTGACTTCTATAAAGGTTTGGTTGATAATTATCATTTAGGTTTAAAATATTAGTCTTGCCATTTGGATGTTTTTGCTATTTTATTTCTGAATATTACTAGTTAAATCAGTTTTTAGTTAAATGTGCAACATTATAGATATCTTTAAAAATTAAAACCTTTAAAATTTTTGTTGGTTTATTTTAGATATATGTAATGATAACATTCATTAGAGATAATTTGTACCTGTACATAATATGTCTTTTTTCCCTATTCCCCTCCATTCCTTGGAACCCTCTCTTCTCCTCATTTTCAAAGCTTTGTTTCCACTTTTCCTTCTATTTTCTTTTATTTTTGCCCCATCTTTCCTTTCCCCTCCTCCTGCACCCTGCCTTTTTCCCCTACTCATTTGAACATTTAAATTGTTTTTAAATTGAGGAAAAATAACTAGTTGTTGTAGAAAGCGACGAGAGTAAAGGTAGCTAGTGCACCCACTTCCACAGGAGGGCAGCGAGGGAGACTGATCTCTGTGGAAGGGGAGGCACATTGTATTCGCCCCTTATGATCTCATCTTGGGTTGATAAGACCAGGATTCAGTTAGCTCTTGAGTCTCCTGTCACTTTCATTGGTGGCAAACACTGGTTGTTTGTGTTGTCCTTGAAAGCTCTAAGAGGTTGTTTTGCTGCTGGACAGTTCTTTCTTTTTCTTTTTCCTTCTTTGTGAAACCAGGGATCAAACTCAGAACCTTACACTTGGCAAGCAGGCAGTGGCACCGCTGAGCTATATTCCTGGCCCAAAATATTTTTGGCGCATGCTTGCATGTGTGTGTATGTGTGTGTGTATGTGTGTATGTGTGTTTGTGTGTACCAGAGATCAAACCCAGGACCTTGCATTTTACAAGGCAGACGTGTTGCTACTGAGCTAAGCCCCGAGCCCTTGGGAAGTTCTGATGTGTTCTGACCAGGACCACCAGTAGTACATGTATGACTATCCCACTGGGTGGCATGGGATGGTCCTGTCAGAGCATGCGGTCCTGGATGTACCACCAGTGGTACAAGCCAGCAGAAATATGTTAAAGAAGGACTTTCTATGCTATGTGGCGCTGCCGTGTAATTGCTTGTCATATTGCGGTGAAAGTTGAAATGTGACACCTAACCCAGCTTGAACCTGTGTGAGGTATGAGACTTGGACTCCTGGCTCAACAATTTCTACCCAGTAATATGCCAGGGTATTCAGTAGCATTTTTAATTGAAAAAAAATTAATGTTTAAACAGTGCTAAAGATGTTTTAGGACCCAGGATGGTCAGAGGTGCCTTACCCACCAGGCAAGCACAGGGTTCTGAGTTCAGTTCTCAGTGGGGTTTAAGAGTATAGATATTTCATCTAAGTATGGGGAGGGGTTGTTTTTGTTTTGTTTTGTTTTGTTTGAGACAGGGTCTCGCTTTTTTTTTGTAGTTGAGGCTGGCCTGGAGCTCACTATGTAGCCCAGGCAAGCCTTGAACTCACAGCAATCCTCCTGCCTCTGCCGCCCAAGTGCTGGGATTATAGGCGTGAGCCACTATACCAAGGCATTGTGGTGTTGTGGTACAGATTGCTGATGGGCATGAATTACCACATTCAGCATTGTATTATGTGGTTACCGGGGATCAAACTCGGAACCCTTGTTTGCAAAACAGACACCGGAACCACTGAGCTAAATCCATAAGGTTTCATTGTGTAATTCATGCTGTCCTGGAACTCCGATCTCCTGCCTCTTGCTCCCAAGAGCTGAGGCTGTAGGCATGCGCCACTATGCCTGGCTCATCTTTATTTTATTCTGATTTTATTTTCTAAAGTAATTTTTAAGGCCTGGTGCTTTAATTTATCAGTATTTGACAGTTATTTCCTGAGAATCCCTGGCCCCTTTCTTTCTTTTTTTTTTTTTTTTCAAAGTTTCTGGCCCTGGCTTTTGTTTCTGCTTTAATTTTTTGTTCATGTGCTTTCTGGAAGTACCAGAGACTGGCTTCAGCAGCTTCCCACGTAAGCAAGTAGTCAGGGGATGGACTACAACCCAGCCTTCTTACACTGATTGATTGAGATGGGCTGGCCTCGAACTCACAGCCATCTGCCTGCCTCAGCCTCCTGAGTGCTGAGATTATGGGCATCTACATTCAGGCTTTTACCTTAAATTTTAATAGTCTAAAATTGGTATATTTATTCAAAATTCTTTGAGTGCCTGGTCATGTGTTTTCTGTTAGGCACCAGGGATTAAAGCAGCAAACAGAATCATCTGTTCTTCTGGTAGGAACATCCCACCTGCGAAGTCAGACATTACACAGATAAGGTCCTTGGGGATGAATGCGGGAAGGAAAGCCAGAGGAGAGGGGTTAGAGTGGAAGTAAAGTGCTGTTCTGAGTGGGTGGCCAGGAAAGGCCTCTGTGACAGAGACTGGGCCACATGGTGCGGTGAGCTGCACAGGCATTTGTGTGTCTTCAAAATTTTCTCTTTGCCCACATTCTAAAATTTTGAGATGAAGTGCATTTACCTTACCAACAGTTCAGAAATACATCATGTGCAAGGATTAATTCTAAGAGCACACTCTTCTAAGAGTAATACTTTTTTGTCCTTTGAGACATTGTCTTACTGTGTTACCCAGGCTAAGAACTCTGGAACTGTCAGTGTGTACCGCTACATCAGGCTGTGCAGTTTCTTTTGTTGTTTTTGTAGTTCAGGCTGGTCTCAAACTCAAACCAATCTTCCTGCCTCTGCCTCCCGAGTGCTGGGATTACAGGCGTGAGCCACCATGCCTGGCATTGTGGTATGCGGTTACCGGGGGTTGAACTCAGGACCTGGCACTTGCCAAGCAGACGCCAAAACCACTGAGCTAAATCCTCAGCCCCAGTTTCTTAATCTCCCAGGAGACTAAAGGGATGTTCAGCTTGAGAATCTGGTCTTTATTGTCAGACATACTATACACAAAATTATTTTAAAACAAGCCTCTTCAGTTATTATTTAGGCTTATGATTCCTAGAATTGAGAGGTCTCCTCAAAGTGCCGGAGAGATATTGTATATTTTCTATCTGGAAAACTGAAAAGGCTGTCCCTGGGGCTCCCATCATTTAGTGCTCCCTCAGTGGGGTGGTGCCCAGGGCCTGGCAGGGAACTACAGGGAGCAGGAGGGTGGGAGGACTGCAGCTTTGCCTGGTGTCTCTGCGCCCACACACAAGCCGGGCCCCACAGTCTTCTTGCTGGGGTGGTAGCAGTGGAACAGGAAGAGGATGACATGGCCCTACAAAACCCCAAGCAGGGAGCACCCATGTTCTATGTCCCTTTTTTCTCCTAGACACTTGAGGGCCATCTGCCTGGCCATCTCCCTCCTTGCATCACCAGGAAGGGGAGATGGCCTGTGCTCAATCGAGAGAGGCTACAGCTGGTAAAGGGACGTCACCAGCACCAGGATCTATGAGAGTGCAGCTGTTTGAAGCGAGAGCCTCTGTAAGACTCCTGGCACTGCAGTTGTGAAGCTCCGCGGCCTGGTGACAGCCCCATTTGCCCATGTATGTGTGTTAACAGAAAGTAAAATTCCTAGGCAGTCATGGAGACAGTTCAGCATTTGGGAGACTGAGGCAGAAAGATCAAAGTCAGCCTGGACTATATAGCAAGACCCTGTCTCAAAAAACAAAAGGGAACCACTCACCTACTTGGCAAGTGCAAGGTCATGAGTTCAATCTCTGGTGCCAGAAAAAAAAAGTGAAAAAAACAAAAGAGAAAACCAAATCCCTGATGGGGATTTGGTTTGATTTTGGGTGATCCCTAATCACCCAAACCAGTAAAAGGAATATTAAAAAGCCTTCCATGAGATAGTTGCCTTCCAGAAAGTATAAAAACATTGATTTGGAGATAATTTTTATTTTTGAAACCAGTTACTAATTTCCCACCTGAGGACGAGGACTATGTCTTAGTTGTCTTGGAAGTGTCGAGATCCCTGCCTCAAACCGGACAGACGAGCGCCACACTTCACTCTGGAGATACTCTAGGGCAGGTTCAGTGTGCTTTCTGTGGCTCTCTCTGGGTGGCTGTTGGCAGTTTTCTGTTTTTACTTGTGCTAATCTGACACATAAGCTGTGGCTGGAAGTAGTCTGGATGCAACATGCAAACATTGTAGACATTTTCACTTCATAGCATCCCCCCCTTAACCTTACTGCAGATGTATTCTAAATGTATCCCTTTCTTTCCCACCCCACCCTCTTCTAAAAAATAACCCTTGCCCAGGCATACGGTACAGCACCGAAGTGAGTGTGGATGAAGTGAAGGCACTGGCTTCGCTGATGACCTACAAGTGCGCGGTGGTTGGTAAGTACTTGCTTGTCTCTGCCTAATAACTGCAGGAAAATACATTTGCATATACATTTTTAAGATGAGGCTTAGTCTGTTTTTAAGTAGGGGGTTTTTATAAGCACTCATTAGGTTTTCTTTAAATGCAATTCTTTCTTTTAAACCCCTGTCTGTATTCTGTAAATAGGTCCAATCATGACAGAAAGCCTATGAATTTCATGTTCTTTTACAAGTAATAAAAAGAATTGATTAAATATGCATTGCAGCTTGGCTAGTCTTACAGTGTTAAAAGATCAATGGAAGTTTATCTTTTCAATTCTCTGAAATGCTGCAAAATCTAAATCTTTGTGGACACCGATATGATACCACAAGTAGAAAGCTCCACACCTAAGCCAGACGCGTGTCTATAATCCAGCATGCAGGAGACTTTCCGGACTGCAGAGTGAGGCCCTGTCTCAGAAACAGAAAAGTGAAACTCCCCATTTGGCTTTACTCTCCAGGTTGAAGTCAAAATACAGACACACAAAAAATACTGTATACAATTACATTTAGGTTATGTGCAGGTGGAGCATAAATGAGTTTTATGTTTTGATTTACGTCCTTTTCCCCAAGATAATTTCATTATGTATATACAAGTTTTCCAAAATTCAAAAATAGCCTAAAATCTAAAACTTTTTACAGACATACATTTTGATATGGAACACTCAACCTGTATTACATAGTGCCATCTTTTCATTTTTTTTTTTAACTTTTATGTGGAATAACAATTTTCCCTTTCAGATGTACCATTTGGCGGGGCTAAAGCAGGTGTTAAGATCAACCCCAAGAACTATTCAGTAAGTATCGAAACAGTGTATATACACCAGCATTTACCAAAGGACTTGGAATTAATTTCTGGGCTCTGTGTGTCCCCCATATCAATAAGATTGATAGATGTCTTCACTTTTCAAAAGGAATGGGAAGACAAGTACATAAGTAACTTACTAAATGTATTGCCAAATAAAAGAATTAACATTAGTCTCTTTACATTTTCTTTTGATTTAAAGGTGGTTAATCCCTTCTTGTTTGTTTGTTTGTTTGCTTTTGGTTTTTTGAAAGAGGGTCTCACTATATAGTCCAGGCTAGCCTCCTGCCTCAGCCTCCCAAGTACTAAGATCACTGATGATGTGCTACTGTGCATGGCTAATTCTTAAACATTTCTAGGCACTTATTATATCCATGTTCATAAATTAATATGATCTGAAATTTTAATTAGGAATTCTTATTCTGGTGACAAATAATCTAATATTGTATAATTTATCCTATTAGTTCCAAGTTAATGAAAATTACTTACAATGTGCTGTTTACAACTAAATTATGATCTTTATGATACCTTAGTAAATACATATTTCATTTTCTTTAAAATCTGCCATTTAAATGAGAATAAAGACAAGGCTTACAGGATCCATAGTAACCTTATCAAATCAAGTTTTGTTTTTTGGTTTGTTTTCTGTTTTTATTGAGCCCAGCACCTTGCATATGCTTAGCTTGTACTCGACGACTGACCTGTACCCTAACTTTTGTTCCTTTGTTTTTTCCTTTACAGGACAGTGAATTGGAGAAGATCACAAGAAGGTTCACCATGGAGCTAGCAAAGAAGGGTTTTATCGGTATGTATTGCCATACATGTTTTCTATCCACAGTGGAAGCATCTAAAGAACAGTTGTCATAAGCTCTTGCCTTTATACATGTCTGAACAGAGGTACCCTTTCTGTGAGAACCCAGGTTCACTCCTAGATCTCGTGGACACCACTGGATGTGTGTAACCCGTCTCTAATGCGGAAGTTCAGGTTCTCCTCCTGTAATGTGGGCCCCGGGGAGGAATGTGGGCGACACAGGACTGGGATTAATAGGTCCCATGATGTGTTCTCTGCTGAGACCTTCGAAAACTCTTGGCTGTATTTTGTGTTTCTGAGCAGTGCCATGTAGCTCATTTTCTAATAAATGGAAAGCAGTATTGAAAGCTGCTGTCCCGTCTCTAAAGCAGTGGAGAACATGATGTATAAACATTTGTGATTTATTCTTTAATTTTCAGACAGTTTAAGTCTTGGTCTTTTAATTTATTTGAATAAAAGTACTTGATGTAGTACTGTTCTTATTATCATATTTAAACAAAATACGACTAAAAGAGAGAAGAGTTCACTTTTCTTTGCTCTCTTGCCCTTTTTCGTTGTTGTTTTGGGTTTTAGTTTTTGTTTTGGAGACAGTCTTTCTGCTACCTATATTTTGAGATTTGCCTCATTTTTAGGAAAAGGGGCATGATATAAGTAAACTAACATTGAGATAAGAATATAGCTAATACTATGATGTTTATAAGATTCAGTCCTGGTGTCTTTTTTTTTTTAATTTAAATCTTTATTGGTACATTATGAATATACATCATCATCGCATTCAGCATTGAGAGTTTGTACCAGAATATGACACAGCTTCTCATTTTTTCCCCTTTCCACCCACCCTGCAACCCCTCACCCTCTATGTACATAATCTGTTTGCTTTAATACTGTCACATTATGTTTCCCTTCATTATTTACCCCTACACCCTCTTTTCTCTTAAATATTTTCTATTTCACAATATCCACTATACACACTACAACTCATTTACACCTTCATTTTCTCATACCAGAGAAAAGATAATGACATTTACACACCTGTGACATATTTATTTCACTTATGAGGGTGTCCACAAGATATATCCATTTGAGTGTGAATGACTCAATCCTAACATTTTTAATGGCAGAATAATACTCCATTCTATAAAAGAACCACAGCCCTGGTGTCTTAATTTAAAAGGCATTTGGGTTCTTGGCACACCTCCTACCAGCACTGGTGTCAGTTTGGATACCATAGCACATGGAAAGCATGCCAAGGAACCTGTCAGGAGTTAACCACCTCTGTGCCTACAGGTGGGAGTAGATACAGTGAGTTAAAATCTTGTTCAGCCCAACAGTAACCTTCAGCTTTGTATCATATCCTCTTAGCCTGACTTTCAAGAGCATTTTAATAGTCGGTCACTAATTGCCCATAGCTAGAGTATTTCCCACTTAATTCTATGAATCTTGACAAGGGTCTCTGTTTCATAAGTTTGAAAAAAAAAAAGATTCTTTGGAAGCTGGGCAGGGCACACACCTGTAGTCCCAGCACTCTGGAATCACAGGTTCAGCGCAGATTTCCTGACTTGCCCTTCCACAGAATTTCAGATCACAGCTAGGGCTTGAGTCTGAATCCTGACCATGACATTTGACAAGTTAAGGATGACCTTATCAAACTGCCCAGAAAAGCAGCTGGGATTTCAGTAAGAATGTGTTGAATCCATAGACAAATTAGTGACATATTGCTCACTTACCATCCTATCTTCAGTTCCACAAACATGGTACATGACATGTCTGGCTACTTGAGTCTCTGATTTCTTTCATTGATATGGTTCTCAGTACCAATATTGTGCCCCTATTGTAAAGAGTGTTGATCTGTAGCTTTCTTATGTTGTCTTTGTCCAGTACGGGTGTCAGGATGATACCAACCTCACAGAAAGAGTTGGAAGTGCTCTTTCCTATTCTGGTTCTTGGGAGACTTATGGAAGGTTGGTGTTGAGCCTCCTGGGGAGTATAGAGAGCATCAACATGTGTGGACTGATGTCTCCACCCCTCCCAGAGCCCTGTATCTCTGTGCAAGATTACCCTCCGTGCTCTTACCCTGTGTGTGTGCTTAAGGAGAGCCGACACTTCCTCAGAAAGGATGACTTGTGCCTCACGTCTTTTCTCTGTTCATTACTGGAGAATTTGTCAGTGATTGGACAGTGACTTGTAATCTGTGTATCCTTGAACATTGATTTTTATGTGCAGCAGAACCTAGTAATACTCTATGCCTCGGTGCTTCGTGTTGGGGAAGCTGCCCGGCCTTTAGCAGTCTAAGTAACTGCTGGTCAGAAGCAGTTTACTTACAAACTGTGTGCCTCAGCTCTCCCAGTCGTAATTGTGACTTGAAGGAATAAGCCTATTACTTATCCGTAGCATTGATGAAACAAGGTCCTTGAAGTTAGCAGTTTGTCCTTCATACCTTAGAAAAAGAACGTGGTTAAACAAGTTTATACTGACCTGTCACTGAAGTATGGAAAGGGAGGGAAGCAGAGCCCCAGACTCCTTCTCTGGCCCAGCCTCCATCTTCAAGCAGGCCTGCTGGGCAAATTTGAAGGGAGGCTTGGGGCTGCCAGGTGTCTAAGGAATACAGATCAAAGCTTGCCTTGACCATATCAAAGTTGTCTTGGGCCCATCCCACATATATTACCTCTTTGCTTGTTCAGAAAATTACATTAACTAGAGCCTGGGTCAATGGATTATAAACAGTAGGAGAATGTACTTGTTCTGATGGTTAAAAGATAAAGATTATAGGACCCAGGAATTTAGCTCAGTGACACTGTGCCTTCCTTCCTTCCTTCCTGAGTTCAGCCTAGTACAAAAAGTATAGAAAAAACTTGGGTACAACCCTTAGAAAAAGCCCTATTGCTGGGCATGGTGGTACACATCTGTAATTCCAACACTTTGGAAGGCTGAGGCAGGAGGATTGTTGTGAGCTCATGGTCAACCTGGGCTATCTAGTGAATTCAAGACCAGCCTGAACTACATAGCAAGATCCTGTCTCAAAAAGAGCTTTATTTTCTACAGGACACTTAATTTAACTTTATGTTATTATTTTCTACCAGCCCCAGCAGTTAACCATTTCAGAAATTGTAGTTTTTTCTTTATAAAGATGAATTTTATGGTATGATGAAATTGAAATACAGAACTGTGACAGGCCAGGTATGTAAATGTGATGGTTTACTCCAGGAATCCCAACTACTTGGAAGCTGAGGCACAAGGACTGTAACTTAGGCCAGCCTGGGCAATTTAACAAGACTCTGTCTCAAAATAACAAGGGCTTAGAATGCAGCACAGTACAACAAAAGGTTAAGAAAAAAGGATATAACAGCTGAAGTCCAAACAGAGCACAGTGGAAAAATTGGTACCCATGTTTCCAAACCACTGTGTACTTACACATTTATAAGGAAAGACGGGAGAAAAATGGGACTAGGAAGAGGTTAGGTGACTAGGACTATATAGGGCTGGAAGAAACTTACCTTTTTCCAGCATTTGGATTTGGTGATGACTCTTGAGTCGTTCATGTGGTTATATAAATCATCCTTCTTGATGGTTATTTAGTGCTTCTTTGTATAGGTATGCCATATTTTTACATAACGGACCCACTTGCCCAGTCAAGTTGTTATTAGCTTAGCTGCCTGGGGGGGCTGCCTCTGGAACGCACCTTCACAGACTGTGGTGGGCATCCCTGAGCTTGGGTTCTCGTGTCCATACTGTGGCCATCAGTGGCATCTTTTGTGCCTGTGAGCTATTGACTTCTTATTCTCAAGCATTTGATTTGCAGTGTCTTGAACTAAAATCCAGAGCCAAAACCATATGTACACTAAACACTGAACAACAGGTCAAAGCATTCTCCCGCAGAAAGGGTTCCCTCCTTATATACAGTGGCTTCAGCTGTGACATTGTCCCCTCTTCTCAGTGATAAGCAGTGTGTCACCGTGTGCCCCGCATTTGTGCTCCTAAGCACAGTCCCGTGCATGCCATCGAGATTGTCATTTGGTCTCTGATTGCTGTTGAGGGAACTGAGGCCAGTTGCCAGTGGGGCTTGTGCCCGTTGCGCATAGCTGACTTGTTGCGTCGGGAGCATCAAGGGGAGCATTTGCTACACAGCACTGACTCCATGTGCAGTGAGACTCAGGAGTGTTGCTGTAACTTGTGAGTTATCCACATGAGCTCTTAAGGCTTCCTGCCATGATGATTTTGTTCCCTTACAGAATTACAGGGATCTTTGTGTACAGGCTGAGTGTCTCTTAAAAACTGGTGCCTCCCCTTTCCCTGTGCTCTCAGGTCCTGGCATTGACGTGCCTGCCCCGGACATGAGCACAGGCGAGCGGGAGATGTCCTGGATCGCGGACACCTATGCCAGCACCATAGGGCACTATGTGAGTATCCATGGAGCCCCGAGCTTCCTTGAAAAATCAAGAATCACTTGAATTTTCTCCTCCCTTTTAATCAAACATGATGCTCATATCATTTCTCTTACCTTTCTCTATTCTTAAACTGTAAACGTGGTAAACAAAGATTGAGTTTTGCTTAGCTGCTGTGCACTGGGTAAGACATTCCCCAACCACTGCTGAGATGCCAGAATGTAAATACGAAGCATTCTGCTCTGACATTTCCCTCAAAGAGCTGTTGTTTACACGAGAGCTAAGATGGTGAGCAGGCAGAGCGTGAGAGTAGCGTGGTACAGGCTGGAATTGAACACCTGGAGAATAGAGGGATAGGAGGAGAAAAAATGGGGCTCAGGTTGCAGGTCCGGCCCTTATG
>PVIR01008479.1:0-56762 GCA_004026965.1 Petromus typicus
TTTTTTTTTTTTTTTTTTTTTTTTTTTTTTTTTTTTTTTTTTTTTTTTTTTTTTTTTTTTTTTTAATTATCTTTATTGGTACATTAAATATACACATCATGATTGCACTCCATAATGGGGATTTGTACCAGTATAAGACACAACTTAATTCTCATTTTTTTCCCATAGCCCCACCCACCCTACCACCCCCCTATATATAAAATTTGTTTCCTTACTTTTTTGTTACAATCTCAACATTGTCCCCTTTCACCTTATTTTACATTGAGCTCTTTAAAAATAAATCTACACTGGGATATATCCTAGTGAAACAGAAGAGCCCCAAAGGTCAAGGATCTTAAACATCACATGATAATTACTGACAGTTCATTTCTACATAGCAACCACAGGGGTCAGGAGACACTGTAACAAAACTTTTGAAGGGCCAAAGTAAGATGATTATTGACCTAGAATTCTGTGCCATTGAAAACCGTCTTTCAGGAGCAATTGCATAATAGATGATTGTTAAGAGGAAATTCTGAATTTACTTCAGGAAGTAAATTCTCAGAAAGAAGATCTTAGAAGAAGGAGAGGTGAATAAAGAAGATGGTAAATATGGAGGTAAATAAAAAAACCTACTGAGTGTTTTAAATATCAGTATGTAGTTTGTAGGGGTATTAAATTGTGATGGTTTATAAATAGTTGTCCCTTGAGAGTTTCATGTGCTCATAGACAGGGCTTTTGAAATGTGATTGAATTATGGAGCTTAGAGCTGACTTTTTGTTGGGAGGTGAGGCCAGTCAGAAGAGGCGGCTTATTGGAGGAGTGGCCTGGGCAGGATTCATGTCTCTCTCTCTCTCTCTCCCTTTCTCTCTCTCTCTTTCTTTTGATCTCTCTTCTGCTTCCTGTCTGCCATACTGAGAGGTCTGGGAGCCAAGGATCTATAGACTGAAACTTGTACAAACTGAACTAAATAAACCTGTCTTCCTTTAACTTGGGAGTTGTGTGCATTTTGTTCCAGCAGCAAGGACAGTAAGACATAAACCAAGTTTATGTCTGGACATGGGTTTGGTTCCAACAAACCAGACTGGGCCAGAATGGAGTTGCTCATATTCCATGTAATCAAATCCAACTTAGAGATGGGCTGGTTTTCCAAAACCAGGAGATTCTGTTGAACCCCCATCAACATAGTAAGGATGTCTCTTTTATTTAAACCCCACAAGGAAGAAACTTTGAAATGACTAGTATGCTTTTCTTCCCTGTTTGTGCTTCCATCAGCTCTTGTTTGTCTGTAAAGCCAAGTCTCCTTTGCCCAGCTCTTTGGGATGTTTATTTTATTCTAGAATTGAAAACAAAAGCCAATCAGATATTGTAATATTTTTTTCTTTTGGCAGGGGTAAGAAAAGATCTGAGGGGAGTTAAAGTGCTAGAAAAGATGAGGTGTGATGTGACCTGAGCTAGTGTTTAAAGTTCTTCAAATGATTAAGGGAAGAGAGAATAGTGGGTAGGAGAATGGAAAAAACATGAGAATCAAGTCTTATCATATACTGGTACAAATTGTCAGTGTTGAGTGTGTTCGTGATGTGTAAATAAAATGTACCTATTTCACAATAAAAAAAGAAAAAATAACTATACATTTTGTACTTTAGAGAAGTTAGTAAAATAACAGAAAGAGTATACAATTTCCAATCTATTTGAGGGAGATACACAATTATTTATTTAAGTGAATCAGTTTAACTCTTTCAAGCTGTCACTATCCAATAATATCCAATGAATAAGTTGAGGCAATCTGTTTCTCAGGCCCCAGGGTGACACATTTGAATCTTCTTTCTCTGCCAGCGATGCTGCATTTTCTTTTCCTTTTAGCATTACCCAGACCCCTGACTGGAATAGGATTTGATTGGTGTTGTGGATTTGGAGATAAATGAGACACATCCCTGGTTGTAAGACGTTCAAGGGACACATACTTTCCAGCAGCTCTGAAGGAATGTAAATTCCGGCGCAGACAACAAAGGGCAACTTCCATCCTTATGTAGGGACAAGAGTTGAATTTCCAGGGAGCAACTGCAGGTTGCCAGAAAAGAGTAAGAAAGCCCCAGACACCGAGCAGTCAGACATAGTAGCTGACTGTCATTGTGAAGAGATTGACCCGGGAAGGCAGTTTTTGCTGAATGGAAACCATACTGGATCACTTAGTGCTATTTAGCATTTTCTTTGAAAAAAGTAATAAGATTGCACCAATTTCTGCAGATGTCTTTTCCTTCTCCAACATCTATGGAGTACTTAGAATGTGCTGATTCTGTTGGATTTGTTGAATCATCTCACCCTCTCAGATGGCGTGGATGTGGGGATGAATCTATCATTTTTAAGATGGTGAAATCCAGGCTCCACTGAGTAAAGGGTCTTGCACAGAGCTGCTCTCTGAATCCAGGATATAGGAACTGGGATCTCATGTTCAAGCAAGTCAAGGGATACTTAAGATTAGAGGAGGTTAGTCAGTTCTTCTCCTGTTTTTCAGATACTTCCTGAGTCCCTAACAGAGGTGCAATCTGTAGCATTTTCTAAACTGTGAAGCTGTCATGGTTAACCAGCACAGCTCCTGGGCTGTCATCCAAATGCAAATTTATTTCTGTCTTTCCTGCTCCATCCCCCCAGGAGAAGTGGACTTCCTTAGCTCCCGGATGAAAAAATGACAAAGGCTGATTTTCTCCTGATTTGATAATAAGATCTTGGATTTATTAGGTTCCAAATGACACCATAGCTGGGAACTCTCCCATCTTCCAGCAGGGACAAACATCGTGGCGCTTTCTTTTTCTCTAGCCTCTTAACAATTACAAAGGAGGATGGAAGAAGGAAGGAAAGGTGGAGAGTTCTTAGTTTTCCTCACCATAACACAGCACTGTGTTCCCTGGGTTTGGCAAATGTCTCACGCTGGATCTTTCTCTCCTGAGTGCATCAGAAGCTTCCTGCATCTCTCCTGACTTGGGCATGACTCACTCTGTCAAGCTCTGTTCCTCTCCCCAAAGCTCCTCATCTCGGATTTAACTGGTTCTCATCTTTCTTTGCACGTGGCCCTTCCGGCCTTGGCGTTCGGCCACATAGAACTTTGACCTGACGAACACAGGGTCTTCAGAACAAGCCAAGTAGCCTCCTGCCTCTTTTCTCTGCCTTAGGAGCTAACTGTCGTGTCTTGCCTACTGGCCTTTTCAGGTAACATCAAGTTGATGCTTACTTTGTGTGTCCAACTCTGCCTGGCCACGTGTCTTACTCTGACTAGTACTGAAGCCTGTTCTATAGATAACAGGCAAAGGGCAATCTCTTCAGTGATGAGGAGGGGAGAGTTCAAGTACTACAGAGCTTTCTTTAAATTCTTCTCACAAATCTTCTACTCTATTCCCATTGAATCTAAGAGCATATCTGTGTTTGTTCTGTATTACTGTATATATAATTCCATCTCCAATTAGCAGCTTAAAACAAACAAATGTTTATTTTCACAAGCAATGTCTGGGTGGTACAGTTGGAAATAAGGGAGCTGAGTGAGCTGCCCTTTCTTTCATTCAGTTTGAATGTGACAACACCCAGTGATTCTTCCTGTGAAAGCTGAGGAGGTGGTAATAGCTGGGCCAGCAGATCATGAGTTCTGACAGCAGATGGAGGTTGGAATCGGAGGTACCTGGAGTCCGAGACGGCTGACCCTTTCCGTACGAGAAGGCTGATTTGGGTGAATGCTCACACACTAACATGGGGAGGATTCTATTCTTCCTCATTTTTCCTTTGGCTTTTCTGCCCATTCCTGCGGCTCCCACACTGTGATCTTCAACAAACTTGGCGGCTTCTTCTCTGTCATACATAAGAACATGGACTACTTTGGGTCCGCTCACCTGTAATGTCAGGGTTGGGATCTTGGAATGACATAGAATGGCTTTTGCTTAGACTTGCAGGAGATGGTGGTCAGTTTATTGGCCTGGTGTTTGTTGAGGGCTAGAAGATGTGCTTCCAAGATGGCTTGCTTAAAGAGATGATGGGCAAGAGACTTTGGTTTCTGTCTGGCTATTAACACAAGGTTTCTGATCCTTTGTATGTGAACTATCCATAAGAGAGCAGTGACTACCCTCAGCATGCGGAGAGAGAGTTGGGTGGGGGAGAGTGGTGTTCCTTCTGACTTAGTCTTGGAAATCATGTTCTGTTGGTCACTCAGACCAACGTGGTACTATGTAGGAGGTGACAGTAGAGGACTGGGAATTTCAGGAGTTGGGGACCAAGTCGGAGCTGTTTTGAGTGCTGGTTACCACACTATTTATAGAAAATGCTTTCCACTGGAAAAATCCAATTTGTTAACCATTATGAGGCTCCTTGAAGTTTAAGATACATTAAATTTCAGAGACATTGACTATGAAAGAAATAAGTTTCGGAACTGATGATATGTAGAGAAACCACTCATGGTAAAGATATTATAAAAACTTGAATATCTTCTTTGAAATCTGTGTCTTGATCTAGCACATTGCTCTGAAGTTTTCTATTGTATTTTTGTTTCTTTATCTTTTTATGTAAGTGTGTGTTCCTAGGGATCGAACTCAGAACCTTGCACATGCCGGAAGGGGTGGGGCCACAGAGGTATATCCCTGTTTCTTTAGTTGAAGCCATGGACTAATCCTGTTTTTCCTTCTTCTCCTTTGTCTTTTTAAAATCATTCTCACACAGTCATTTTCTGCTGAACACATTTTGGGAAGTGTTATCTGAGTTTGGTTACTAGTAAGTTCTCTCTGTTCCTCAATGTTAAAGGGAGAGTCCTTAATGTTTTGGAAAACATTGTGTAGATTAGAGTAGGACACAGATGCTCTGTGACTTGGTAATCTCATAAGATTATGGCCAATACTGTTTAATGAAAATATTTTCTCAGTCTAATGGTAGAAGACGTTGTTTATTTTAAATAAATACTCTGATAAACTTTAAATTTTAACACAATTTACTTAGGTAAGTTTAGTTAATAATTATTGCTGTTTTCGTATCACTCAGCAATATTGTTTGGCATTTTAATACCACAATAAGACTTAAACATATATTTACCTTGGGTATTTGTAACTATTTCCAAGTATAGGATGATTTGTAGAAGAAGGTATTTATATAGTACAGAGAAGTCAGACAAAGTTAAGTAGGAAATAAGTTCTTTCAATTAAGATTTAATAAAACTAATAATTATGCTATTGGTTATTATGAAATACTAAAGAATAAATAAAGTAGAATATATAAAACCCTAGTGTATTGCCTAGTACCAAGCAATATTTAACAAGCACCAAATGATGGTTGTTATTATTGACCAAGAGGAAGAGATGAACTGGGCTTGTTCAGGTTTCTATAATCTAAGATTATATATTCCATTATGTATTCCATTATATATTCCATTCCAAAGAACATTGAAAAAGAGTATAAATTTATATATTTTGATGAAATTTGTACATTGTACTCTATATGTATGTATTTATTCTGAAAATAACAAACCAATCTATTGTGGTAGGGTAATTATCTTGAACATGAGCACTTAAACATTGTAATAAAATTACATTAAAAATGGGAATTCTATTAATATATTTGATAAATTTTACAATTGGCAAACTTAACAGCAATGCAGTGCCCCATCGACAGTGTAATAAAATAATGAAAATATGGGAAATAGCCATAGTTAAATTATTTCTTTAGGTTAGGCAATGAGAGGGTAGATTATTGAAAAATAAAGAAATCAAGACTTTTTGAAACAAACCTATGAAATGAAGGAACCCTCATTATGGCTTTTAAAAGAATCTTAATTTACCCTGGAGGACATCTGTTGGACCATATGTTTAGAATACAGCTCTTAGTGATGTCACTTTGGAAGAAATAAGTTTCTGTGGCAAAGGCTGAACCAATAATTGAGTCACCACAGTGTGTGGCTAGAGGAAGGTCTTAGGGAAATGGCAACTTGCTTTCAAACTTTGTCATGTGAGTGAGCCTAATGCGTGTAACTTCCAATGAAGACACATTGCAAAATGAGAAATAATGTCGAAATTTATCTCCTTGTTTTTGTTTTAAAATGACCACAACAAGCTGGGCATAGGGGTGTACCCCTGAAATCCCAGTACTCGGGAGGCTGAAGCAGGAGGATTGCAGTGTGTTTGCGCCCATCCTGGGCTATAGAGTGAGTTTGAGGCCAGCCTGAAGTACGTAGCGAGATCCTGTTTCAAAAAACAAAACAAAATAAAGATGACTACTCCATTATGCACTGTTAAACCAACAAGCAAGGTTTTGAGAGTTAACTCTTTCGGAAACACAAGAAAGGTCCCACACCCTGCCCTTGTCTACCTCTTCAGTGGAGGGAGGGCCTCTGAATGTGGACCCTGTCCTGTGTCCCCTGTTCTGTTGCTGGTTCTGTTTCCTCCTCCTGACTCTGAATGCAGGCTTGGTCCTTGACTCTGAGCTATTCCTTTCCAGGACCTTGTGTTAAAGCTTTATTGAGCTGTTCTGTATATAGTCTCTTCTGGCTGTGACATTTTCCTGTGAAATTTATTTGCCCACCTCTCTCTGCCAGGTGGACAGATTTCTTAGACTCTTGTGCTTGATGCACTTGTAGTCAGTGTTAGCTTTTCTCTCTCCTTTTGTATTCACATCAAATTAGTTTTAGTGCCTCTTTTCTGATTCTTCCTTTCAGATTAGCAGGGCTCTCAGGCTCTCCACCCAGGCTGGTTTCTAGGCAGGAGGGTGGGATGGGTCAATGCAGGAGGCCATGCAGAATCAGGCTTCCTGGAGGAGGCTTCATTCTGGAGCGGGCAGCCAGCCTCTCTGTAGCCCCTTCATGGGGGAACTGGACAATGAGAGAGATAAGCTGAAGCAAAGCCAGGCAAACAGGACATGAGACTTGAAGAAGAGGAGGCAGACAGGAAGCGACGTCTGGGGGATTTCCTGGAGCTGTGGGCCCATCACCACAGGTATGTCGCAAACACATTTAGCTTATTAATGGAAATCTCTCAGAGAAGCACTGCCTTGATATGCCTCTTCCCATCACCACCTCACTGGATCTTCCAAATTTTAATTTTTTAGTAAATCTTGCACATTGCTTTTAGGGAATTTTCTTTAAATGTATTTCTTTTATCTCTACTCTTCTCGTGCTCAAAATTATCTTGACTCTTTTCTCACTGGCTAAAATCCTCATTAATCATTACATTGAATCCTCATTCCAGAACTGGCTACTTGATACTCAGAACATCTGCCAGGTGAAGCCCCACCCCGTTCCCTGGAGACTCCCACATTAGATCTCCTTGCCAAAATAGTATCCTCAATGGTCTTTGCAAGTGTAAGGCTTCCAGGTTTAAAAGCACCCTGCCTTCCACTGCTGAGCCTCACTGCTATTACTCTTAAGGACAAGTACAATGGGAAATGTCACTATTTGCTGAGTTCAATCAAAGGCTACGCATTTCTTAGTCCTTACTGACTGTTATTAAATTTGTTGCACCCTCAGAATCTAGACACAGTGTCATGCACACTCCAGAGGCTCTGTCGTGATTTATTGCTGTCGATATCGATGCCCTGACATTTCCGGAGTGGGAAGGTTAGCGATTCATGTTATTTGTTCCATCTGACTCAGTGTGAATTTTTTTGGGGTAGAAATGTTTATATTATAATAATGAGGAGAAGTCTTAGATGGGATGCCACCATCCCAGAATGCCTTTTTCTGTAATTGCTTCTGCAAGTAATATACTTTGTATTCTAAGATATTTTGACTTTATTGTGATACTAATGTCTGTGGAAGCACCATAAGGGGAATCTAACTACTTTGTTCATTTTAGTTTTCTGCATTTCTGAAGTGAGGGTCCAACAAAAGAGGGAACTGATGGCTGTCAGCGGAAAAGAAGGAAGCTAATGAGAAAATAAACTTCAGTTTGCTACCATCACGACGTACATTAGCAAATGACAACAAAGGCGGAGGAAAGAATTACAATCCATTAAAAAATATCTTATGCTTTCCTTAATGTGCTTTGCTTCCTAATATAATTTCTGTTTACTAAGGTTTTACAATTTTCATTATCTTAACAGCCTGTTCTCATTTTGATAACACTCCCAGTTGAGTTTCACGTATCCTCCCGTGTAACATACAGATTTCTCACCTTTGGGTTCGTACAGTGACAGTCTGTTTGGAAACTTACTTCCCTGAGTGTTGAAAATATCCTACGTTATGGTGCATAAAGCCGGTGGCCTTCGTGACATAGTCAGCGCTCCATCAATGGGGACCTCTGAGAGGCTAACGTGAGTGTTATTTCCCCTGCAAAGGAGAAATAAGCACTTCTGCTTTTCTGTAGTGTTCTGAAAAGCACCCCAGAAGCAATAACGTAGTGAACTTGGCAGATAAGGCTGTTGGCCACCCAGGGTTTTTATTTGAAAGCAGTCTGACAACTGATAAACAAACGAAGAGTGTGGAAAATAGTCACTGGATGGATGGATGGATGGATGGATGGATGGATGGATGGAATGCAGCTCTGAGGGGAAGGAGCAGGGTGAGGAGACCGACGATGCTGGGGGCCGAGGCAGCGGGAGGACTACTTCACACACAGTGTCCTTTGGTGAGGGGTCTGTGCTGGGAAAATCCTGCGAGAAGCTGAGAAGTTGGTGGTGGAGCCGAGGGAGGCTGGAGCGCAGTGGATGTGTGGTGGGTGGAGGTGGCAGCCGGGAACTGGCACAGAGAGCTGGGCACAAACGGTTCTGCTAGGACCTGGGCAAGGAATTCAGCTTTGTTCTGTGAAGAGTGGGAGGCCACCAGCTGGAGTGCAAGCGGAGAGCTGTGCGATGTCATAGGGTTTCCGGAAGCAGAGCTCACTGCGGCAGCCAAGCTGACTGAGAGCTGAGACCTGCCCACGGCGCTGTCCCCCATCTCCTCCTTGCCCCCACTCTCCTCCTTGCCCGCTGGCAAACTCCGAGTGCACTGTTTAGATGCCCGCTGCGATGCTGCCCCCTTTATTACCCGATCACTTAGCATCTCCACAGAGACACTTCTGAGTGCTCAAGGGGTACTATTAGTAGCTGCTTGGTGAATGTGTCTGAACAGATACCATTCCAACCTAACAGGCGTGTTCAGCCCGCTGTTCCATGGTTGATTTTTTTGACACCCTAGAAGCGCTGACGACTCCCCCGGGATGTGGTCCTGCGCCTGGTGGCCGGAGTCAGGCCGGGAGAGGTGACTTTCAGCTCTGTTCTTGGCCACGTGACCTCAGTCACGTCACATACACTCTGTGGACTTCTCCGTCCTCGTTGGTAACATTCAGGAAATGGTGAAAGTTCTCTAGTGATTTTCTTGTTATGATGGGCAAAGTGAAATAGTATTCACAGAATATCTAGCACAGAACCTGTAACATATGGGACCTGCATTAAATATCAGCCTTTATCATCAGTATCAAAGGAAAACTGCAAGGGTCTCTCTAAGGCTGTCTTTTTCTTTCTCTTGGGCTATGAAATTCTTTCGGGCAGAGTCATATTTTGTTGTCTCTCCTTTATATTGTTAGTCTGTAGCTCAGTGTCTAGAAGACAATGACCTCTAAAATGTGTAAAAATGCAAGAAAGAGCAAAAACAAGCTAGAGACTTCACAAAAGTTCTCCTCATCCACTTTTTACATGTGAAAGGAGAAAATTCATGTGTGTTTCTTGAGTGATGGGGAGAAGGGATCAGAATACAGTTTTCTTCATTGCCAGGCTTTTATGAAAAGGATCCAGTCATCTTGGTGAAAATATAACTATATATTGTCAAGTAAATATTATTTGTAAAGATCTGTTTCTCAAAATGTGAAACAAGTACAAATTTCTATTCAGCTACTATGCGTGGATATTGGTACTTTTAGGTAAATTTAAAAAGTTATTTTCTTTTTTGATTATTCCGCCCTCCTTGTAAATTTATTGTTTCAACTACACTGTGAGATAAAAATTAAAACATAAACTTTATTTCCAAAAGTAATAAAATATAATGCTATTTGGGATCTGCCAAGATCAATAAGCCAGAAATGTGTAGCTTGCCATACATTTCTCTTTAGACCTGTTTAATTTATTTAGCAGAGAATGTATAACTTACCATTAAATATAAGAAAAAAAATGTGGATTTAGACACTGACCCAAAATATGAAGCTATGAATCACCTATTTGGTGTCACTGTAGAGCAGGGTAGATAACACAGGCAGGGACCATTTCAACTCAGTGAAGTGAAGGACAGATGAGTGGAATTCCTGTTGCATGTTTTAATTAACAAATGCTATAATGTCATTCAGAAGCAGACGTTATCTACTGAACATTTAGATATCTTTAGGTGGTTCCTTTAATTTGTATTTTTATGTCTCTCAGGGCTGCTGTCATTCCCTGCATTTGTACATTCGTGACAGAGGCACTGATAGTACAAGGACCTGTGCTTGCTATGTGTTTTGACAATAGGAAAAGTAGATCCTAATAAGAGAAAATTAATGCTTAGCTCCATGCCTGGCTTATTTCTGAGTAAGCTATTGTAAGTAATTACTTAATATTATTTTCCTATAAATATACAAACAGATGAGGAATTGAGAACTGACCTTATCTAAAAGTGATAGAAGATTACATGGAATAGATTTTTTTTTTTTGGTTAAATCCACTTGGCTCCCTATCTCCTGGGGGAAATGTAGTGCCTCAGCAATCATTTATTTTTATTTTTTGAGGGAGGGTCTCACTTTGTAGTTCATTTGACCTTGCACTCACTATGTATCCCTGGCTGGCCTTGAACTCCTGGTGAGATTCTCCTGTCTCAGCCTCCTGAATGCTGGGATTATGGGCCTGTGCTACCACATCTGGCTACTCATAATTTATGATCTATTTATTGTTCTGTTCTTTATAGCCCATTTTCCTTGGTGTCCTCTAAGATAGTTAAGAAAAGGAAGTTTTTCCTGGTCTATGTTTATCCCAGGAGTCTGTTCAGCATCTGGCATATGTTCATTGACATTTAGAATATCAGGAATTGAATGAAAGTGACTGCCTCTATTGACAGCAGCGAGCTGAGAGATCCAGGAGGCACCATGATGACTGTCATGGGAACAAGCTCTTTTGTTGGTCCTCAGCCTTTAGTTTGCAAGAGTTTGTTTAAAAATTAAGTTGCATCTTGGAGAAATATATTCTAATTAATTATCATGGATATTGGCTAATGTACTGACCACCTGAGAATCCTAGGAAGGAGTATGAGAGAAAATAAATGAGAAAATGGGACACTGAGAGCTGATTTGAAGCTTTATGGATTTTTCTACTATCTCTAATTATTCTGTTATGAACCAGTTCATTTTCATCGAGAAGTTATTTATCAACAATGATGAGTTTGAAATGCACTAGTAAGCGATTATTAAAATAACTTAATTTTACTTTCTATGAGCACATTCAATTATGGAAAAGAGTTAACCTAAAATTCCTTTTCCCAAACCTGAGAGTGTATTCCACTTGACTGGAGTCATATAATGTGCTTATGATCACGCTGTGGGACATATTGTTCTATATGCTACAATTTTGGTATCTGATGATGTATATACATATACTGTAGAGATAAATTGGTAAGCGTATGTCCATAGAAGTTCTTTGCATATGAAGTTTAATCTATAAAACTGATGCCTCCATTCTCCACCTACCCTCAAAGGGAGGAAGAAGGCAGAATCAACACAACTGGTAAAAACAAATAAACACATAAGGAAATACTTTTTCATTTAGAAAATGACAAATTTCTATAGCAGGGGTTATTTCTTAAAGCCAGCCAAAGAGATATAGTTTCAGGTTTGTGCAGATTTCTTTAGTATCTCCTTATAAATATTTTGCCATTTTTGGTTTGTGATAAGTAGGTTTAATTGAGCTAGACTTTGGAAAGCCTGTTAAAAGCAAAAGAAAGAGAAGCATTTCATCATAATAGGTATTGGCTACTCTATAGTTACTAATTTTAGCTTGCAATTGATTAGGTCTTTCTGATGAATCCTAACTTTCTGCTTTGGTATACTTAGCAATACAAGATGTTGCTAAAACACCTCTTATAAATGTGTTGTTTTAATTTTAATTTCTCTGACTGGAGAATAAAATGGAACACTTTCTATGATACTAGAAAAAATCAATTAAATTTTTTAAAAATGTAGGGTTTAAAGACAAAACTGCATTTTACATGATGTTTAAAAATAGCAAACATATACATGGAGGAAATTAGTCTCTAGACTAAACAAAAACTTCATTTTTCTTTATATATTCTCAATATGCCATGAAATCAAGCCATTCAACAAATGTTTATCAACTCCTCTGCCTTTAATGTTTATACTATTGATCATAGGGGCCAGAGATGGATCTCAGTGGCACCATGCCTGCTTCGAAAGTAGAAGGTCCTGAGTTCGATTCCTGGTACCAAAAAACAAAACAAAACAAAATAATCCCCGAAGCAGAAACCAAACCCAAAACTATCTATACTATTCATCTCCAACAAATTGAGTACTGTGTGTAGATTCCTGTGGTTGAGGGAATCAGTAGTGGGGTGATGACTCGTTTATTTTCAGACATGCAAGCCCTACTGTGTGTTCCTGGGCTTGACGGTAACTGACACAGACTGTGGCAGATGGAGGGGAAGGGCTGATTCAATTTGGAACATGGCTACCAAAGCAAAGGTAGCTTCGGCACAGAAAATAAATGTCTACATTTTAGGTCAGATTTCAGAAAAGGTATCTTGTGTTCTTTCCTGAAAATCTTCACTTTATCTCTGGACTATCAAGATTTGATATCAATATCTGATATTGATATCAGATTGATATCTGAATATCAATATCAGTATTTGTGTACCATATTTACATAATGCAAAGAACTGTGGTTAAGAGAGTAATTAAGCATCTATTTACAAGATGCACTGATTGCCTATCTTCCACTGGAGTGATTTATACCATACAGTGTGAATGACTATGATTTCCTCAGGAAAGGGATAAGATGCCCAAAGGTGCAAAGTCCTGAAAGAAGGGTGAGGATTTGGGGAGGTGGTGAGGAGGAGCCATGGAGAGTGGAGTGGCAGATGCAGGGGCTCATGTGAGAGGGGGTGTCTCTCAAGAAGCTGCATAGTAGCATTTAAACAGTCCTAGGAGTTACCTGCGGTGGCTGTTAAACAGGACACCTTGGCACAGTCTGTTTAACTTCATCAGAATTCCATTTCTGTGATTAAATGTCTTTTGCTGTTTTAAGTGGACCTCAGGCTGTAGTTATCAACATGTTGTTCGAGGCTTATTTTGAATTACAGGTGGAAAAAATGAAAAAGAGATGTTTTTAGGAAATGGTCTATATTTATCATAACTTCAGAATCTAAGTTTTAAAATTTACATCTGCAAGCACAGAGTATCATCAGCAATCAAAGTGACTTTAAAAAGCAACTATATTGAGCCAGATGAGGTGATACACACCTGTAATCCCTGCAGTTGGGAGGCTGAGGCAAGAGGATCACCCTGAGTTCAAGGTCAGCCTGAATTACAGAGTGAGTTCAAGGTCAACCTTAACTACATAGAGAGACCCTGTCTCAAAAAACCCAAACAAAAAGAAAAAACAACCCTCCAAACCTAAATGTAAATGAATAATATCAATAAAAATCAGCCAAATTCTGGGCCGGGCATTTAGCTCAGTGGTTCCGGCACCTGCCTTGCAAGCGCAAGGACCCGGGTTCGATCCTCGGTTACCACATACAATACTGGGTGTGGAGATTCATGCCCACCAGCAATCAGTACCACATACCACAGTGCTGGGCATGGTGGCTCACATCTGTAATCCCAGCACTTGGGAAGCAGAGGCAGGAGGATTGCTGTGATGTGAGTTTGAGGCTCAGCTCAGGGCCAGCCTGAACCACAAAGCGAGACCCTGTCTCAAAAAACCTGAAAAAAAAAAAAAATCAGCCAAAATCTTTACTCAGATACTTGATGTAAAGGGTTTTCTTTCCAGTGGAATATAAATTTTCTGCAAAATTATCTAGAATTTTAAGTTATACATTTAAGATAAGTGTAAAAGCTGTACAAATAATTCAGATTTTATTGTTCAAAATTTTATTGTTCAAAATAAATAAATAGACATTTATTTAACAATGGAGAAATCGAAAAAGCTTTAAAAATTCTGTGGGTAACAGGCAACTCTTATTGGTGTTTTGTTGTATTTATGTCTCTTTTTCTTTTTGTGCATATAGACATGTAGATAATATAGTTTTCTTAGAAGGCAGAAGAGAAGAGAAGGGGAGGGTTGGACAGTGTTATCCTGCACATAATCCTACATGAACCTATATGAACAAGTCCACCACCCTGTCACCAACAGGGTTTTGTTTTTAATCCTCTGTCCCCCTCTTGTTTTGGTTGAGAAAAGAACCCACGAGCTAAGCAGGGCTTGACAGTACAGTCCTCCTGCCTCAGAGTCCTGGGTGACGGGCCTACACTTTTGCACCATCACCCTGTTTGTGTTTTTTTTTTGAGACAGGGTCTCACTTTGTAGTTCAGGCTGGCCTTAAACTCAGCCACGAACTCACAGCAGTCCTCCTGCCTCTGCCTCCCGAGTGCTGGGATTACAGGCGTGAGCCACCACACCCGCACTGTGGTATGAGGTTCTGACTGCTGGTGGGTGTGAGTCTCCACACCCGACATTGTTGTATGTGGTTACCGGATCAAACAGGGCCCTTATACTTGCAAGGCAGACACTAGAACCACTGAGCTAAATCCCCAGCTCTCATACCGGGTTTTTAAGAGAGAGGTATTGAAGGAAGTGGGGAAGATGCAGAGCAATGATTGCACATCCGGTCCTGACCGTCCATGTCCCAGGAACAAGTTTCACTTGGCTCCAGGGTTGGCTACTTCCAGCAGCCAGAAATTCATTCCTTGAGCGCAAGTGTGGCTGATGCAGAAAGCTCTCTCTGAACCAAGATTCAGCAGCTGCTGGGCCCTCGCATCTGTTACATGTGGAGGAAAACCCAGACTGGACCTGATCATCACCATCCTCTGAAGAGTGTGAGCTGACATACCTTCACATGACAGGCCTCTTTATATATGTCCTAGGGTGGGGGATTTAGCTCAAGTGGTACTGCACCTACCTTGGAAGCACAAGGTTCCTGGTTCAATCCTTGGTACCACATAAATGAAAACAAAAATGTGTCCCAGCCCACCCTTTGTCATGAACAGCAGAAGCTTCTTCCTCTGGACTAATTCTCCCCTAGAAATTTAGGGACAGGTGATGAGGAATGAGAGCAACATCTTTCCATCCTTTTCCATATGGTTTGTTTCCTCCAGTTCCATCCATTTTCCAGAAGATGGAATTTAAATCCTGCTTTGTCCGATCTGGAGTGCGCATCCTGGTTCACTGTGCTGTACTTCCGGGAGAGATGACATGGGGCACACAGTTGGCTGCTAAGCTCCAGGCTACTCCTAATTACTCTAGGTTCCTCTGAGTCTAGTGTTTGTCCTTCAGGTTTAGTCTTCAAGGTTATTTTGAATTTGTCTCACTTTTCTGTCTAATCTGATCATTTTTATTTTATGAACTATCATATAGCAACTGCTCAGCCATTCGGAGTCATTTGGGTTGGCTGGCTCCACACATCAACCATATTTTGAATGGGAAGAAATAACGGACTCTGTAATGGCGTCCAATCCATAGCTTTTCTTATCAGATTATGGAAGGAATAGCCCCTCAAATGCCTGCCTGCTACCTATTTTCTACTGATGGTAATAGCTCTTGTTCAAGGGAATGAAGTGTTAGAGGTTCACAATACTCATTTTCCCTTCACAGGTATCAAAAGCTCTATTGTGTAATAATGCTGCTTTACAGGTTTTTTTTTATAGGCAAAATCAATTTTCTCTCAAAAGAAATTTTGAACTCATGAAAAAAAGTTTCCTGAAAGGTAAGTTTTCAGTGCTGGCTTATATACAGGGACCGTGTGGAACAGCCATGGGCTGTTGCTGACAGTTTCCCCTTCTGAACTGGCACAATCACAGGCCGCAGGCTCTTGTCAGCACTACAAAGCAGTATACCAGGCATAGGCATGGTGCCAATGCGAGGATGTGAGATCTGTATATTAAAACTCTCGACCCCAGGAACAATTTCATGTATACAAAGATAGTAGCCATTGTTCTGGTCCGTGTTTTTCACCTGGTACATATTTTCAGTTGGATCTTGGTGCTTTAAGAAGCACTTACAGGAATAACAGTGCCGCAGGCTGAGAGATGCTCATGGCATAGTGATAAGTAAAACTTTGACTCTTTATCCCACTGTTCTTTAGGTCCAGCAATGTAGAAGGCAGAGAGTACTCACTGAATGTTCAAGAGGATGAATGTTACTAGTACACACAAGCAGCCACATACTCTAAAATTCCAATATAAGAGGCCTATTGTCATTATCCAAGGGCCTCTTCATGAGTCAATGAAGATCTTCTTATCATCTCTCACTCCAGCCTCTGGAAGTAATTGCCTATCTCTCTTTCTATCTCCAAGTCAGCCTTACTGTAGAAAGTGGCATTTAAAATAAAATACAAAGGTAGTGTCCTTGAATTTTGCATACTCAGTTTTGTGGGAGGAGACAAAATGTATATGCTAGATGCCTTATAGAAGATTTTAAAATACAAAACAATACAGAAAGACTTGATTATTTTATGCATGCATTTTTTTTTTTTTTTCTTTTAGACAGGATCTCGCTTTTGTAGTTCAGGTTGGTCCTCGAACTCAGCAATCTTCCTGCCTCTGAATCCTGAGTGCTGGGATTACAGGCATGAGCCACCATACTCAGCACTGTGGTATGTGGTACTGATTGCTGCTGGGCGTGAATCACTGTGTCTGGCATTGTTGTATGTGGTTACCGGGGATCGAACCTGGACCCTTGCACTTGCAAGGCAGGTGCTGGTACCATTGAGCTAAATCCCTGGCCCTGTGCATATGTTTTATTAAAGAGTACAATGCAAATGCTTGCTATGTGGTAACTACATCACCATTTTTAGCACCTGGAATACTTGCAACCTACATTTTTACACTCATATTTTTTCTGAAGTAAAAAATCTCAAGAAATGGCATTTCAGAGATCTTTGTTAGGTTTTGAAAGTGGCGTAGCGACTGTCTTTGAATATACCTTACCTCTCCTTGCATTAAAGTCAAGGCCTGTATCAGACTTAGCAATGTCTTTCTGTTGGAAGCAGACCATCAGGCACTGGCTGGGTGCAGAAGCAGCACCCTGAACACTGGAAGAATGAGGGTGAGAGAAAGATGAAGTCCTAACCCATGCAGACAAAAGCCCAATGGTGACTGGAGAACTCTGAGGCCTGATAATAATCTAAGTCTGTTTAGTGCTGCTACAACAGAATACCTGAGACTGAGTGATGTCTAAATACAAAGCTTTATTTCTGGTAGATTTGGAGGTTGGAAAGGCTAAGAGGGTCAGGTCCACCTCTGGCAATGTCTTCATGTTTTGATGACTAGTGGAAGAAAACAAAAGACAAGACAGTATGAGAGAGAGAGCGGGAGATCACATTTTTCAGCTTCAAGTCTTTTCACGCTTGTTATCAACCCACTTGTGAGAGGTCACGTGACCCCCTTTCCTATTAGGCCCCTCCTCCAAATACTGTTCTATTGAGAAATAGTGTCCAACACCGGTGTTTTGGAAGGCACAGTCAAACTACAGCAACAATGAGACACTTACAGTTTAATAAAAGAGACCTTTGACTTAAAAACTCAATTTATTCATGAGAGCTGGTTGTAGTTCCAGTGGTTCAACTGAAGGACCAGGCTCCTCTACACCACTTTCAAAGTCTCTCTCCTACATAATTTTAGGTCGGACTTTCTTCCAGGCAGATCCCAGTGTCCTTAGCGAGATACTGACCCAGTGCTTTGTAATTAACCCCACACAGGAAAGGATGTTGTAATATTCCTTCCAGAACTCTTCAAGGATTAAATCTATATCTGAGACCATCTGAAAGCATAGATGACAGGCATCTACTTGAGTTACATTTATAACTTCTTAAAACTTTAGTCTTAATCAAAACTAAAATTCCAGTCATAACTCAAGCTGTTTGTATGTTAGGTCAGTCATAACTCAACTGTCCTGGGACCTAGACAATTTACTCAGATTTAAAACTGACTTACTGGGATTTATTTACTTGGATTAGAGGATGCCTGCCCTGCCCTGCAGGATCAACTACTGGGATTATTGCAAACATCTGCCCCACCCTGTGGGATTTTAAACTACAAGGATTACTGCACTAGGATTATTAGCCTTAAGATTTACTAGGACTTACTAGGATTTAAGGATGTCTGCCCTGTTCTACATAATCTTCAACTACAGGGATTATTGTGGGACTGCCCTGTTTTATGCATGCTAGGATTATGGGTTGAAAGCTTGGTGCCAAATAAAAGTACAGCAAGCTCAGGTTATGGGCTCTTCTGCTCCTGCTTCTGTTGCTGTAGTTTTTGGCCTTTGGCTGCTGCCACTGCTCAGAGCAGCCAGAGTCGAGCCCAGGCTCAGCCTTTTTCTCAAGGTTCTGACTTGTTTGTTGGTTGTTAATCTTTTTGCTGTGGGGTTCACGGGGTCCTGGAATTTGCCACAAGGATTCTGGCTGCATCTCCCTACTGGAAACCCCTGCAGTTAGGTTACAGTTTCCTGCCCAGTATATGAAGCATGATTGAGGAAAAGATACACTAGAAGACAAGACTAGGGAAGAAACTGGGATGCCAGGGTGCCCAGTGCTGGTGCAACTGGTAAAGGATCTGGCCCACTGGACACTGATTTTTATTGGCAATAAATCGGGATAAAGGCAAGCTATGTTCAGGGGTGGGAATATGTGTGGTTTCTGTGGAAATTGATGTAAATGAGACTTATAATAGATAAGACAAAGTATTCTCAAATTAGGAACCAAATAGACAAAAATATGGGTGTAATTAGAACACTGTCCTTCTAGTTAGAAGATTTTAGTCGCGGGACTGGAATTTGGGTCATAAGTTACTCTGAACCCAGCACAGAGGCTTCAGCCAGACTCACGTCTATAAAGAAGTCAACTGTGGGATTAACCCTTCACAGCCTGCTTTGGGCATGATCAGGATCACAGTCTCCTGCACTTCCCTTTCGAGACTTATAATCCAATAGAAAAATGGAAGTGAGTAAAACTTATAAAAGTGAGTCAAATAAAAATACATGGTATTAGTAGATACAGAATAAAATGTCCTAGACAATGAATTTGGTTTCACCTTAATGTCCAGGTAGTCCAGGTAGCCAAAGTAAAGAGAGAAACATGATAAGGAAGAGTAAACTATAACAACAACTCCCGATGGAAAGTTTTTCTGAATGTAAGATATAAAAATCATCGGGTCACGTGACACACTGTAGCGAATGTGCTGACGATGAACGATCTCACCAACATCCTTCTGGTCCTGTGATGTTGACGTCACTCACCATGGATGGACACATTCTGTACAAAGTGTGACGTGATAACTGGATGAATACATACATTATACTGTTTATCCACAAACATAACATAGACGTAAACTATACCACGTGCTGCATTTCTGCTCGCGTATTTAGTGGGCCATGAGAAGCTCTGTGGGTACCTCAGAGTGTGGCGCCCTTCATATTTTGTTTTAATTCAGAATTTAGTTTCATTACCACAGAATATTAGTTTAAATAATAGAATTATTTCTAGTTTAAAAAAATCAGAGACAAATGGAAAATACATTTCCTTTATGAACCATATGGATAGTCAGTCCATTAATTTGTAATTTTATAAATTATAACTTACTCTGAGAAAATTGACCTAGTTTATTTATTTTTGTCACATAGTTTCATGATTTGTGTTTATTTGCGATCCGACCAGTCTTCTTATAATTATTAGATCTGATGAAACAAAAATAAGGGAGTAATGCATAATACAGCTTTCTGAAGAGTTATATTTTATAAGTAGATTTCATAGTAAGTCTCTGAACTTTTGCTGCCACAATGTCACTGAATTAGAAGAAAATCTCTTTCAAAATTTCTATGGGGAACCAGTCCTCCCATTAATCCTTCTTTCCCAGAACAACATCTCATGTAATTACAGAGATCATTTTCATATTTTATTTTTGTGAAAAATGTAAATTTATTCAATCACATCTATTATAGAAAAGTCAGCTGTCAACAGTTTCTTGGTTTGATTGAGCTAACGTGTTTTGTGACTTGAAAGTATTTGGAATAGTGTAGTTCTGATTTGCATTTGTTGGGAATTTATTTCTAGGAAGTTACAATTCTGTATTGTTTGAAAAGAAGGGTTGGGGATGTAGCTCAGAGGTACTGTGCCTGTCTGGCAAATACAAAGTCCCGTGTTTGAGCCAACCTTCCCTCAAAAAAAAAAAAAAAAAAAAAAAGGAGGAAGAGCAGAGAGAGAGAGAAACTTTGTGCATGATGTGATAATAAAATATGGAGTCTATATTTGTGTATGTGTGTGTAGGAATAGATATATTATGCACATGTGTGTGAATAATACATGCCACAACACAATGTCTTAGTTGCATTCTGGTGTGACATACTAATTTATATGTGATGGATGTGGACATTTTGGCAGGAAATGTAGAATTCTACATGTATCATGGGAAATTTAAAATAAGTGTCATTTAAAATCATTAAGTTTTTATTCTTTTCTAAAATTCCTAACCAGAATGTTTCCACTTTTGTGTCCTCATCACAATGGATCCTACAAGGAGGACACCATTTGTCACATTTTATTGCAGACAATAAACTACCTGGAAGTGTAAGGAAGTTGAGGTCAGAGTGTACACTCCCAGTGCCCAATATAGTGCAGAAATGCACACCAGGGTCTCGGCAGTGAGTTTTCTTTTCTTTTTTTTTTTTTTTAGGTTTTTTTGAGACAGGGTCTCACTTTGTAGTTCAGGCTGGCCCTGAGCTCAGCCTCCAGCTCACATCACAGCAATCCTCCTACCTCTGCCTCCCGAGTGCTGGGATTACAGGCGTGAGCCACCATGCCCAGCACTGTGGTATGTGGTACTGGTTGCTGCTGGGCGTGAGTTTCCACACGCAGTATAGGTATGTGGTTACCAGGGATCGAACCCGGGTCCTTGCGTTTCCAAGACAGGCGCTGGAACCACTGAGCTAAATCCCTGGCCCTCGGCAGTGAGTTTTCTAAAGGCACCAATTGGTCAAGTCACATTCAGTGGAGATCACTGCTATGATTCATGCCCTCAAACTATGTGTTCATGAAACAAAAGAGGAAACCACATTTTATTTATTAATAACAAGGGACATTAACACAATAAGAAAAGAATGCATGCTAAAGAAGGCTGCTTTGACTTATGTCTGAAATTATCCTTAAGAGAACAGTACAGGGACCCTGGAGATGTATTATTTGGGTTTAGTCTCAGCTATGCTATTGATTAGGCAGTCTGATTACAGTAAAGTGACCTGACTTTCTGAGCTTCAGCTTTAACATCTGAAAGGGGAGGGGCTTGCTAAAAACAGTACCCACCATTCAGAGTTCTGAATGTATGAATTAATTCCCTTAGAGTGGTAAGATTACATCATACATACAGTAACTGTAATTAACTACAGGATCTTTTGGGCCCTTTTCATTGTTTCTTGAGAGTCTTTTGATGTAATACATTCTAGGCATTTTTTTCTTCTTCCAAACTTCACTTTCTGAGTTTCCTCATTGTTTGGAGGACAACCTTTCTGTCTCTCTGTCTCTCTGTCTCTGGAACTGAACTGAGAATGAACTTCACTGAAAAGTGACATTAGGAGAGGTGATAGTTGGGGGACAGGTTAAAAATTGGGAAGTAAACCGTTCAAAACTTTCAGACTATCCCTCATTACAAGCCTTCACACGCACCTCATGAGAGAATCCTATTGTTGACATGATCAGAATAGAAAAAACTACAGATTTGTTTATTTTGGCATAGAATGTTTAGAGTTTTCATAGCCTTATGAGAGATCTGTTTGGAAAACTGAAGCCACCTGATAGTTTTATCATTTTCCCCTTATCACTGGTTATCAAAATAAATTAGAATAGACTGCAATGAGGTGTAAAGGCTTAGTTAAATGAGCATTGATAATGAGCACTCTAAAAGAAGAGAAAAATGTAGGAACATAAGAGCAAGAGTATTTCCCAGAGAAGAAATTGCAGGGAGAGCCATTTAGTGGGGAAAGAAGATACCTCACACCTAGAAGTGCAGAAGAAAGTAGACAAGCAGTGCTTGAAATTCCCTTGCCTTGAGAAGGGGCTGAGGTGATTTCTGTCTTTCAGAAATGTTTGGAAATCTTTAAAACTGGAAATTTGCTTATCTGTCTTGAATACTGAGTTACTAACTTTCTATGAAATTATAGTTGAAGTCCTTTGCTTTGAGGTACCTTCTCTACCCTGGTCATTTTACATGAAATGTTAGTTGTAATGTGCTCCATCTTCTTAAACAAACTCATTTGTCCAATTATTAGGCTCCATGGAATAGAGCTATCCATCTATTTGTAACCATACCTGGAGGAGGAATTTATAAAGGTGACAACAAAAAGTCTCATTAAGAGGGACTAAATCCACTTTAGGGACTATGAACTCTATGTAGTTAATTGGGCCAACCACACAGGGGGCCTCTTCACGTGTAATTCCTTTTCACTCAGGAACTAGTAAACACTTTAGGTGTGCTTAGTGGAAATGTTTCTCTTCCCTGATCTATTACCAATCATTGTTTTCTTTCTCTTCCTGTGCACTGTTTATACTCTAGCTTTGTCCAGCACAGATGTAATGTGAGAAACAAAGATGAGCCATTATCTATAATTTTCTATTAGCCACATTAAAACATAAATTGGTGAAATTAATTTTAATGGTATGCCTTTCTGAAGTCAATATACAGAATCATAATTTTACTACATAATCAATCAGCTACTCTACTTATTTTGATACTAGATCCTTAAAATACAGTTTGTATTTTATGCAGAGTATTCATCTCAGTTTGACTTAGCTGCATTTTAAGTGCTACATAGCTGCCTGTGGCATACAGCTAAGGTTTGGGTGGAAGATATGCAAGACTTCTATGTTAGAAGCACTTTACATGCAGGTTTAGATACAAAGACCCTCAGGGCACAGATGTAATGGAGAACCTGGTGCACCTTGTGTGCTATGGACTTTTTCTGTCCTAAGATGGCATGCAGAAGTGCTAACCCCTCATACAATAGCATAGGGAGGAGGAGCCTCTGAGAGGTAGTTAGGTTTAGAAGAGTTCTGGAGATCGGAGCCTACAGTGGGATGAGTGTCTGTACAAGAAGAGAATAGGAATCTGGGCTTGGTGTCACACCTAGAATCCTGGTACTCAGGAGGCAGGAGAATCAGAAGTTTGGGGTAAGACAGGACTATACAGCAAGTTCAAGACCAGCCTGAATTATACACTGAGACCCTGACTTAAAAACTCAACCCAAACCCAACAAATAACCAAACAAACAAGCGAACGAAGGACCCCAAACTAAGCTAACACATAAAAACCAAAGAAGAAAAGGATCAGGGGAAGGAGCAAGAACAGGGGAAGGAGGAAGAGAAGGAGAAGGTGCAGAATGAGGAGGAGGAAAAAGAGGTCAGTCATTTTTACAGGTCAGGAAGAGAATGACTCTGCCTACACTTTGACCTTGGACTCCCCAGCCCCAGGACACTGAGAAATAACTGCTTCATTTGCCTTGTAATACTGCTCAGTCTATGGGATTTTGATGGAGAAGCTCAAGGTGGTATGCTGGAACGCTCACTGGAAACTCTAGGCACCTATTCCGTGCCCTCTAAAATGTTCATTATCTGGTGATTTATTATTTAACCACTTTATTCACAGTGATTCAGTTACATCATGGATTCTTGCCCATCCTCTCAACACTTTCAGTATTAATGACTCTTAATTCTTGGAAGCCATATGAAAGCATGGATTTAAAAAATGTTGACAGGTCGGACAATTGTATTAATCATGACAGCTAGCCAAAAGTAGGACTTACAAGGAGAAAGTATGAATTTTATAGCTAGAGGTTAATTTTTTTTAATTATCCAAACACAATTCTGGTAAAATTTAAAATATATTACATATTAAGCAAAAATATAAATTTTGACATTTGTGATAATATAAATAGTACCTTTGTGCTTAGCAGGATTATAAAACTAATGTAACAGACCTTGGGTTTTGTATATAAATCTAAGTTTATCGCTCTTTTTGGCCCTAAAACAACATATTTAGAATACATATTGTTGCAGTAACATAGTGGTTTTGACCAGCTCATTACTATGCAGTGGTGCACTTGGAGCCGTTTTCCAGAAGTGGTGCAAGATTTACGAAGCCCCTCCTTTCAGACAGCAGTGTCTCCACAGACTGTGGAACTCTGAGCACAGATGTGTGGAGACTTTGCTTCTCACAGCCCTGCAGCAGGGGTGCAGAGGGTGGCCCAAGGCCTGAGCTGTTCCTCTGACTAGGAGCCACCTTCTCCATGCTCCTTATCCATCTCCCATGTTGTCTTCTGAGGGGATCATGATTGGGTGTGTTAGGAAACTCTGTCACAGTAGATCTGAACCTTGCTTCCTTGGTTGGTATAAATGAGTTCCTACTCAAGTTAGAAAAGAGACTGTAACACCAGTTGAATGTGGCATTTTCTCTCGATATCTCTATCCACTGATAATTTTGTTTTCTGAGTTTTTAAGTTTCCAGGTGAAGTTTACTTTATCTTCATCTTCTCATTAAGCCTCTTAAATCAGTGTTCCCAATTCTAAAAAAATCGTGTTATTATTAGTAATTAAAATCCTTTTAAATAGTATTTGTAATGAAAGTCAAACATTTTTGAACTTAAAAAGTTTATGTTAAAAAAGATTAAAAATTTTATTTTAATAAAAAAATCTTTTCAATTCTGGCATCTTCTTAGGGTACACATTCTCTCAAAAACCTGCTAACACATATTTTGTTTTGAAATATTAATAAAGCATAATTGTTATTTCTTCAAAGGAGTTATGTTGGATATCAAATCCTATTTCTCAATAGCTATCGTCTGTCATCACTCTTTGTTAACAGGTTATAATGTCATGATCTTAATGGTACAGCAGACTCCATCTTTAATATCTTAAGGAGAGCCTTCCACTCACATGATTTCTTGAGGCATGAAGAAAGCAAGGGAAATACTTCATGGTCAGATAGTTATTGTGGATCTTAGTCATCGTTGCCAGTGTCATGGAGAGACTTTCAGATTTACATTCATTGTCCATCATTTTGCTAAAAGTTTTTGACCTACAGGTTTAATGTTAATTCAGTGCTTTACAGAATTTAAGGAAAGTTCACTCAAGTTTATATCATAACACAACAGTGGTTATTTTTTTAAAATCTAAAAAAATTCCTTGATTTCTCCCGAGAAAAGTAGTTCACTGGGAGCAAGCCTATGCTGCAGCTCACCAATATTTGCCCAATAGAAGTTCCATCAGAAATCCTACTTTATGTTTGATCATAAACATTGGATTATAGGTAATCATGGACATTTTTCTCAATTTATAAAGAATAGCAGGATTCAAATTCTTTGGCATCTTTTTTTCTTTACAACAGTTAGATTCTTTTATAAAGGAGTTAAATCATTAATATAGAAGAGGCACCTGCAAAAAATGAACTTAGATGCTCCAGAATGTGAGTTGATTCTATTGATGTGAACATCCAAATACAACCGTGGGTAAATACTTCAAACTACTTTGTGAAATGATATTAACTTTCTAACCAAGGGTATGACTGATGGCAAAAATTCTGGACAAAAGTCCAAAATATGACTATCTGAATCAACACACTTGAATTTGGTTTCTGCTTAAAGAATTTAGAGACATATTGGTAACCCTCATTAAAACCTGTCAGATGTGCTCTGCTTTGAAGCCAGCCTTTCCAAGAAGTCATTGTTAAAGACAGGCTGGGATGAGGATCTTGACAATTTTAGGTTGTTTTTCTCTGTGTAGAGAATCTACACGCAGTTTACCACGATCCTGACCATTCTTTCCTCCTCCTGTCTCTCTTCTCACACTCAAGTTCTCCACATTCGTTTTGCTCCAAGTTACGCACCCATCTTAGCTCCTCGATGTTTCTCCTGTCCTGCTCAATCTCCTCACCAGTGCCGCTGCCACACAACTTTTCCTCCTCACCCTCCGCCCTTCTGAACGCTCTGTGGCCCTCGCTGCTGTGGTGCATAGCGTTCATCCCCTCCTTCAACAAATATTTGCTGAATGTCCATTGTGGGTCTGACACTGTCCGTTGTGTATCTGGGCTTAGTGTATAGAGCTCTAATCTCCATTCTAGCCACTAGTATCTGCTCTTTCCTTTTTTTATTGAAGAGATTGTAGGAGAGGTGGCCAGAGAAATAAATAGCCAATTTTAAATGACTTTAATAAACAAGGAGAGAGAAAGACAAACAGACAGACAGACAGATAGACCCCTGGTTTGTGTAACTAGGCAGGCATGCCTTGTTTCAAATCGCCAGTCCCTTAGGCATAGTGTGTCAGGCTCCATTTTATTGGGCTGCTAGCATAATAGCAGCCAGTCTGGACAGGGGTGCTCCACCTGGGCAGGTGCCTGACGGTGCAGACATTGTGCTGATTGCTCTTGATCACCTGCCTTGTAGTCTAATGCTCAACCCTGAGAGTGCCACTGTAACTCAGTGATGGGATGGGTGTTAAGCTGTGGCACACTTTGCTCTGGGACCCCAGAGGTAGAATTAGTTGGACTTGAAGAAGTTGGCCTGGGAAGGTGACAGGAGTACTTGTCCTTGAAGGAAATGAGTGTGAACCTGTATTCCAGAGTCAAAAGACAATGGCCCATGTCCCCACTGTTACTGTTGTTTTTGTTCGCTGGACCCCTTCTCCTCTGTATAAATAAATGGCCCTATTTTCCTTGTTGTATATGAGTTTTTAAATGTCTCCAGCCTAATCTCATGCCTAAACAGAAATTTTACCTGTTATATCTCCAAGAAATGGATGCTGTCTCTTGAGTGTCACAAGAGATACGGAGAAGCCTACTCATTTCCTCTTTATGCCTCGAATCTGGCTTCTACTTAGTTTCTGCCAACCTCTTGGCTTAATATGGGTTGACAAAAAAGTTGTGAATGCTTAGAGTATATATTCTTATTATTCTCCAATCATAATGCACTTAAAATGTATATACATGCATGAAATGATCCATGAACTTGTCTGTGCCATCTATGACTGGAAGGCAAAAACCAAAAGTATTAGTGGACTTTGTTTCTGTTTACTCTGACCTTAAAGGATATTTTTCAAGCACAGACTTTTGCTGTGACCAGAATAGTGATTTATGATAATAGATCAAAGCCTTGCACTTTGGCAATATGCATGTTTGAGAAATTCAAATATAGTTTTATGTTCTGAACCTGCATATAAGGAAGAAACAGTTTTTCACACAAATAGGCTTGAATGTAAACTACAAATCTCTAGTTTCATAGCTGATTTTTGTGTAGGCTTTTATACTTGACAATTCATTCAAATATAGAGACAATAAAAGGGTCTTTACTAAACAACACTCTATCATTTTTTAAATAAAAGATTACATTGGTAATGTAAACACATGAAATAATAAAAGTCCTCCAATATCAATTGTGTGGCATTGATTCTGAGATCTCACTTCTTGAAGAGCCGAGCACAGGAAGGTATCAGAAGTAATACCACTTGGACATGAGATTGACAGCTTGATTTTCTGGCCCTAAGTGTTTTGGGAGGCACTGACTGCTGGACTGGTTGGGAGAGGCTAGAATGGCTTTAGCATACATAGAAATAATATTAGATGTCCATGTACTGCATACTGCTAGGTTTCCCAGTACTCCTGGGTAACAAAGGTGAGCCATTAGTTACTAATTCCAGATGGAATAAAGACAGTAGATGATTTCTCTAGGGTATCCCTGGAGTTAAAGGTGGAATAAAAAATGGGATCAGGGCTAACTCCACAGGAAAGTAGTTTGATTCCTTGCCTGTCCATGGGAGGAAGTTAAGTAAGGACGTAGATGGAGTTTTATGAGTTTATACACAATGCAGCCTCAAGGAGGTTGTCCATAGTAGCTGACTGCTAGGGAAGCCAACACTTTAGGAGATGTATACTGCTTTTCTTACAGTGGACTGCCAGGAATGGGCTGAACCATGTTTATTTGTAGACTGTCAACTAAATTAGTCCCCATTCATACTTTGCTTTCCTGAATGCAAAGAATTACATAAAACAGATATCAAAAAGTGTGAATAAAGGTGCATTCAGCTTTAGGTATTTTATGGTGGAAGTGTATATTTGGAAATTTGGCAAGGGAAACTTTAATTTTGGAAAATCAATAGAAGATATTATTTTTAAAAAATTCTGTGCTATAATATCTAGATTAATAATTTTATATCATTAAAAAAAATTTAACTGTGGGTACACTTTGGATATACATAATGATCACATTCAATATAGGGAATCTGAACCTGTACATCATGTAGTTTTTATTTTAATTAATTAAGCTTATTGATACTTTTTAGACAAGATCAAGCATCTTCAATGGGGTATGGCCATAGACTGGTGGTTTTCAGATACTCAGAATGGTCATGTTCTTCATTGGAAATTTGTACCTGTATGTGACATATTTTGATTCTTCTTTTTCTTCCTATGCCTTCCTCTCCCTTCAACCCTCTTCCCTCCTTTTTAAGGAATACTGGTACAAATCCCCATTATGGAGTGCAATCATGATGTGTATATGTAATGTACCAATAAAGATTTCAAATTAAAAAAAGAAAGCTGTTTCCATTTTTTTCTTCTTTTCTCATTTTTTTCTTTCTCTTCCTTCTCTACCCCTCTTCCCTCCTTAGTTCCCCTTCTCATTTGAACATTTTATTTCTATTTCATAATGTTGATTATACAACTTTGTCCTTGTATATATTTTCTATTTCTCTCACCACAGAAACAATGTGATATTTACATAAGTATCCAGTTTATTGGTCTCAAGGTGCATCCAGCATCCATTTATGTGGAGATGTCTCAAGTTTATCCTTCTTTATGGCAGAATGTTACTCCATTGTATAAAAGAATCCATTCATCAGTTGATGGGCATATGGGGTATTTCCAAGATGTTGCTATTGCAAATTGTGCTGCTATAAAGAAGAGTGTGCATATATTACTGTGGTATGATGTTTTAAATTTTTTTTTGGAAGATACTGAGAAGGGAAATAGCTGGATCAAACAGAATCTGTAGTTTTAGTTTTTTGAGAAATCTACACACTGATCTCCACAGTGGTGGCACCAGTCTACATTCTCACCAACAACCTTTCCCCCGACACCCCGGTCAACATTTGTTATTGATTAATTTCTTCATAACAGTCATTCTTTCTGGAGGTAGATGGAGTATCTGCATTGCTTAGATTTGCAACTTTTGGATGAATAGTGAAGTTGAACTTTTTTTTTTGATATTTATTTGTCATTTGTAATTCTTCATCAGAGAAGCGGTTTTCATTTCAAATGTCCATTTTTGGATGAAGTCTTTAAATTTAATATATGTACTTCCAAAGCAAGCAAAAGTCTTTAAATTTAGGAGATATAATTTCTTTGAGCTATTCATATATTTTAGATATTAGTCCTCTGTCTGAGATATACATTTTATCTGAGATATACACTTGAAGTATATATAATGATCACATGTTTTAGAGAGAATTTCTTAGTGAATTTGTACCTATATATGTACATGATATATCTTGATTCTTCTTTACCCTCAAACCCTCCCTTCCTTTCAACTCTCTTTCCTTCCTTTTAACAAAAACTTTGTTTCCATTTTTCATTCTATTCTATTTTTCCGCTTTTGTTTACTCTCACATTGTTCCCCTTCCCATTACATGTTTTTTTCCTATTTCACAGTAATGTTATACATTTTGGTCTTTATTTACTCTTTCAGTTTCTCATAGCAGAGACCCAATGTGAAGTTTAAACATGTATAGCATTTTCAATCACTTTAGTTTGTAATGAAATACTATAAACACATACTTTTAATTTTTTAAAAATATTCTTTCTCCTCACTTAACTCAATTATTATTTTTTATCTTTTGGATAAAAACATTTAAAAAAATTCAAGTAAGAAGTGCATTACATATTCAATAAGAGGACAATAACACCTATCTTGACTCAGCCTGAATGCTCCGATGGTAGTGTGAATCCACAAAGGACTCTTAAGCAAAGAAAAAGAGTTCTGGTCTATATCTTTCATTTTTTGTTATGTTCTTTTAAAAAGACTTTATACTTCTCCTTTTGTCCCAGCAGGATGTAACAGATAAAACATATAAATTTTGCCCTATGCTTCGTAAGACAGTTCTTGATGGGAAGGAGCATGGAATACTCCTTCCAGGAGTTTTGGGCTTTTCCTCCTGTATTTTGGAGGAATGGATATTCTTTACCGGATATTAGAGTGGCTTAAATTCAACTGGCCTTTGCTGGGCTGAGACCAAGGGGTCTAGATGTTGTGTAATGTACGAGAAGTCCTACCCAGTCCTACACAGTGAAGAACTGTCCTGAATTCTGTGTGACTTTCAAATAATTGTAAACCTTCATGCCTGTCATACTATCTACACATATAGCATTTTCTAGAATATAATTAATGATAATTAGTTACTTGTGAGTGATCAGAGGAAACATTGTATACTGACTTCCTTTGAGAAGCTTCTTCGTGTTCTATCCTTTCTGTATTATGAATAGCTGACAATGAGGAGACATCTTTTTTTGTGTGTCTATCTCATAACACAGACTGACTTCTTTGATATACTAAAATTTCTCCCTTTTTAAAAAGTTTTTTTCTTTTGCAGAACTTTCAGCACTTCCCATGGGCCAGGGTGATATATTTGCCCCTGTTAAAGAAGCTCCAGAATTTACAACTGTGTGCAAGAGAGAAAGGTGTAAGGAGACACAGGCTCAGAGAGTGAGGCTTCCAAGAAGACAAGCAGTATCCTGACTTCTCTCCTTTCAACTTTTCCTGCTGTACATGGGGCTCGAGAATCAGACAGGGAGTGGAGACCAGCAGAAACCACTGACAATCCTTTTCCTCAAAGATTGGCAATCGTCAATAAACCCTGGGCATGCAGGGGAAGAGGAGGAAAACTCTCATCTTAGAGGGAAGACTGTAATCTCCTAGGCCCTGTGATTCTGTATTATATACACAATATATATATATATATATATATATATATATTTATATTTATATTTATAAATTTTTTTGTACCAGGAATCAAACTCAGGGCCTTACACTTGCCAGATGGGTTGCTGTGTTGCTGAGCTTCATCCCTGGTAGCCCTATAATTCTGAACTGAGACTTACTATTGTAACTAAAAGTGGCTCTATAGATGCCCAATATGTAAAGGGAAGCAATAAAGCGATGAAGCCTACGGGAGACACAGGGTTTACCTGGGGCAGAGGAAATTATTCCTTCACTGAACACATTTCAGGGGATCTCTGAGTGTTTGTACTTTTATTTTTTCTTCTTTAACTGACAGAGTTTGCATCCAGGGCTTTGAGTGTGACTGGCAATTCTCCTCCATGGGTCTGTACTGCCAGCCAAAGAGGACACCAAGGCAAAAACGTTTAGTCATTTGCCACAGCCATGTAATCCATTAGGCAAGAGTGTGCTCCAAATGCAGTTCTCCCTTTGACCTCATTCTTCAGAAAGGGCCCCACTCAGCTGTTGTCTGTCACTCCTCTCAGACGATGTCCTTCTGTTGCCATCACACTCCATCTTAGGACACTGACATCAGCATATTGGTGCTTTCAGTCTCCAAAGCTCTGCAAGGAATTGTCTACCTCTTGCTGAATGGCTTTCCGGAAAAACTGTGCAAGAGCTATTTAAGCAGGTTTGCTTGTCTGTATTATCAGAAAGATTTTAATGAAGAAAATTGATTGTCTATCCTCTACAACTAATGTTTGTTTGGAGGTTTTAAAGCGTTAGACGGGAAAGCTTTGTAGACATTCCTCAATGAGTTAATCCTGTGTCTGAGACAATAAAAAGAAACAAATTTAATTCTTCAGATCACTGAAGAGAGCACAGACACATGCATCATTTTAGGTAGCATTTATTCCCTTTCCATTGATAATAGTTGTAAGGGAGCATTTGTTCCCTTTCCATTGATAATAGTTGAAAAGAATTTTCTCATGTTGGAATTATCCTCATTTGCTAACATAAGAAAGTACGTTTTTAAAAAGTTCTTAGCCTCTGATTGGAGTCACTGAGGAAGCATGAGACAGTGTGAAAGACATAAAAAACCTATTCACAGATATCATGGCAGAAAACTTTATAGGAAAAATAAAAGAATTGGGCATACAGATAAGCAAGGCATATAACACTTGTAGTGGCCATGATGTATAAAAAAATTTACACCTAGGCATATAATTATGAAGGTTCTAGATATCCAAAAAATACTGAAAGCAATCAGAGGAACACACACACACACACACACACACACACACACACACACACACACATACACACACACACACACACACACACACACACACAATGGGAAGCCCATCAAGATCACAGCAGACTTTTCAATGCAAACATTCAACATAAGGGGAGCCTGGAGTGAAGTGTTGTAAGTATTGCAAGAAAACAATCTCCATCCTAGACTGATTTATCCTGAGAAATGATCTTCCAAAATCAATGGGGAAATAAGATACTTCCATGACAGAGAACACCTGTAAAACTTCACAAAGACTGCACTCAAAATTCACAAAAATTTCTAAAAAATATCTTGGAAAAAAAACAATGAAAGTCACAAAAACATGAGTAAATCCTTTAAGCAAGACAAGAAACTGAATGGAAAAGGGTAAAATCAAAAAATAAGAGCCAAGAAAAAGAAAACACCATGACAGGTTGTAATCAGTCCACATTGGTCATAACCATTAATGTCAATGGCCTCAGTGCACCAATTAAAAGACAGACTGGCAGAATGGATTAAGAGCAAGATCCTAAAATTTGCTGAATATAAGAAACACACCTAATTCAGAAAAAAGTCATAGACTGAATGTAAAGAACGGAAAACAATACTCCATGTTATGTGAAACTACAAAAAAGCAGGAGTGGCTCTCTTATTTGCAGATAAAGTAGACTTAAAACCTAAACTGATTAAGAGAGACAAAGAAGGACAGTACATTCTCATAAAAGGAACAATCCAAGGGAAAGAAATGATGTTTATAAATATTTATGCATCAAATTCTAATGCATGCAACAATATAAAACAAATATTAATGGGTTTGAAAAACCAGATAAGCACAAAAACAATAGTAGGGACTTCAATATTCTGCTGTCACAAATAGACAAATCAACTGGACAAAAAATAAATAAGGAAATACTTGTACTAAACCAAACTTTTGAACAAATGGACTTAATTGATGCCTACAGAGTATTTCACCCCAGAAAGTCAGAATACACATTCTTCTCAGCTGCTCATGGATCATTATCCAAAACAGACCACATGCTAGTTAATAGTACATATTTAAGTGAATGCAAAGGAACTGAAGTTATCCCCTGTATACTGTCAGACCATAGTGCCTTGAAATTGGGACTGAATAGCAAAAGAAATTCCAAGATTCTCAGAAACATGGAAATTGAACAACACTTTACTGAACAACCAATGGGCCACAGAAGAAATAAAGAAGAAATTAAACAGTTTCTTAAATGGTAACCCTACTACAATATACAAGAATTTATGGGCCATAATGAAAGCAATTCTACAAGGGAAATTTAGCAGTCAATGCCTACATGAGTAAAACAGACCAAGCTGAATCTAATATTGAACCTCAAGATACTAGAAAAAGAGGAGCAAGACAAAACCAAAGCTTATACTAGGGAGGAGATTATAAAGATCAGAGCAGAAATTAATGCAATTGAGACTAAGAGAATGATACAAAAAATAAAATTAAAGAATTGTTTTTTTTTAAAGGAAAAATAAAAGTGACAGACTCTTCACCAACCTTATCAAACAAAGGAAGGAAAAGGCTCAAATCCATGCTGTCAGGAATGAAAAGGGGAAAATCACCAAAGGTCTAGCAAAAGTTCAGGGGATAATAAACACCTACTTTGAAAATATATACTCCAATAAGGTGGAAATTGTAGAAGAAGTGGATAGATTCCTAGACACCTATGAACTTCCAAAGCTGTATGAAGAAGATATAAAAATGTTAAATACCCTAATATCAGTCTGTAAAATTGAAAATATAATAAAAAACCTACAAAAAAGGAAAGTCCTGGTCCTGATAGCTTTATTGCTGAATTCTACAAAATTTTTAAACAGTTAACTCCACTACTTCTCAAACTCTTTAATGAAATTTAAAGGGAAGCAGTGCTGCCAAATTCATTCCTGGAAGCAACCATTACACTGATTCCAAAAGGAGAAAAAAAAAAAAAAAAAGACCAAACCTAAAAAGAACTACAGACCAATCTCCCTAATGAACATTGATGCAAAAATCCTCAATAAGGGCCAGGGATTTAGCTCAGTGGTTCTGGCGCCTTTCTTGCAAGTGCAAGGACCTGGGTTCGATCCCCGGTAACCACATACAGTACTGGGTGTGGACACTCATGCCCAGCAGCAACCAGTACCACATACCACAGTGCTGGGCATGGTGGCTCACACCTGTAATCCCAGCACTCTGGGAGGCAGAGGCAGGAGGACTGCTGTGATATGAGTTTGAGGCTGAGCTCAGGAACTACAAAGTGAGACCCTGTCTCAAAAAACCTAAAAAAAATTTCCTCAATAAGATACTGACAAAAAGAATACCAAGAATCATCAAGAAGATCATACACCCTGACCAAATTGGATTCATCCCTGGGATGCCAGTATCTTCAAAATATGTAAAGCAAGAAATGTAATATACTGTATTAACAGACTCAAGGACAAAACCATATAATTATCTCAGTAGATGCAGAAAAAGCATTCAACAAAACTTAACACCCATACATGATCAAAATCCTATAGAAAATTGGAATAGATGGATTCTATCTCAAAATAATAAACCAACAGCCAGCATCATACTACATGGTCAAACACTGAAACCTTTCACACTAAGATAAGGAACAAGACAAGGATGTCCACTCTCACCACTCCTGTTCAATATAATGTGGGAAGCATTAACCACACAATTAGACAAGAGAAAGAAAAATAATAAAGATAGGAAAGGAATAAATTAAACTGTTATTATTTGCTGATGACATGATACTTTATATAGAAGATCCTAAAAACTCAGCGAAAAGATTGCTAGACTTAATTGGCAAATTTAGTAATGTAGCCAGATAAAAAGTCAATGCTCAAAATTCAACAGCCTGTTTATACACAAATAATAGTCAGAGAAGAAAATTGGAGAGTCAATCCCTTTCACAATCACATCAAAAAAAATATCTAGGAATCAGTTTAACAAAGGAGGTGAGAGACCACCACTCTGAAAACTACAACACTCTGAGAAAGGAGATTGAAAAGGATATCAGAAAATGGAGAGACATCCTTTGTTCCTGGAGAGGAAGAACTAATATTATCAAAATGGCTCTACTCCCACAACTATTGTCTAGATTTAATGAAATACTGATTGAAATCCCAATAGTATATTTTACAGATCTAGAGAAAATAATCCAAAAATTCATCTGGAACCACGGGAGATCTAGAATAGCAAATTCAATTCTAGACAACAAGGATATGGTAGGGGTATCATGATCCCCATCTTGAAACTATACTACAAAGCCATCATGATAAAAATAGCATGGCACTGGCAAAGTAACAGACCTGAGACCAGTGGAATAGGTTAGAAGAGTCAGAATCAACTTCAGATACACTGTACTACCTCATCTTTGACAAAGGAACCAAATATCCTCAGTGGAAGAAAGATAGCCTCTTTAACAAATGGTGCTGGAAAAACTGGGCTTTAATCTGCCGAAGATTAAAGCTAGATCTATCTTTTTCACAGTGTACTAAACTAAAAGTGAATTAGAGATCTAAATATTAACACAGAAACACTAAACCTGCTTCAAAGCAGGTTAGGTAGAACTCTTAGAGTCAATAGCTTAGGGAAAGACTTTATGAACAAAACCTCTATAGCATGAGAACTAGTAGAAGAAATCAACAAATGGGATCTCATCCTATTAAGCTTCTGCACAGCAAAAGAAACCACTGGCAGAGTGAAATGACAACCAACATATAGGAAAAAATTTTTAGTAGCTGTTTCTCAGACAAAGTGCTACTATCTAGAATACACAAAGAGCTTAAGAAAAATCAGCATCCTCTGAATGTAAAGACCTAATTAAAAAAATGGACATCTGAAATGAAGAGACACTTTTCAGAGGAAGAAGTAAAAGCAGCTAGGAAGCACATAAAGAAATGTTCAACATTAGTAGTCATTTGAGAGATGCACATGAAAACAACACAGATTCCATCTTACTCTACAAAGAATGGCTGCTATCTCGAAATTAACCAGCAATAAATGCTCGCGAAACTGTGGGGAGAAAGGAACCCTTTTCCACTGTAGTTGGGAATGTAGACTGTTACAACCACTATGGAGATCAGTGTGGAGATTCTTTAACAAACTTGGATTAGATATCCCATTCGACCGTGCTATACCCCTGCTAAGTATATACATGAAAGAATGAAAAGATTTATATTGCATCAACATATGTGCACCCATGTTCATAGCAGCTCAGTTGTGATAGCTCAGTCTTGGAAAAAATCCAAATGCCCATTAACTGAAAACTGGATAAAGAAGATGTGGTTCTTTTCTAAGATGGAGTATTATTCTGCCACAAAGAATTATAAGTTTGAGTTATTGATACTCAAATGGATGTACCTTGAAGGCATACTCATAAGTGAAATAAATAGGTCACAGATGTGTAAATACCGTGTATTTTCTCTGGTATAAGAAACTGAAGATATAAATGAGTTCAAGTGTATGATAGATACTGTGAAGCAAAGTATTCAAAAGTAAAGGGAGGTAGGGCTATATAACTTGGGGAAAATGCGATGGTAAAAAAAGAAATAAAGCTTATGTGTATACAGTGTAGAGGGTTGTATGGTGGGCAGGGGAATGGGAAAAAATGAGAACTAAGTGTCATGTACTGGTACAAATTTTCAATGTTGATTGTCATCATGATGTGTATATGAATTTTATCCATAAAATCAATTAATAAAAACTTTTCTTAGTCTCTAAGGTCTTGGAAGGTTAAAGAAATTGACATTCTCCCAGGAGCACCAAGGCCCATTGAAAAGGCAAAAAAATTACATGACCTTAAGAGAAAGCACAGTAGATGCAGGTCCAATGGAAAAAAAAAAAGAGTGATTTTTTTCCCATGTAGATTATATTAATAAACTTAAAGAGTATCTTTGCAAAAACTGTTTGTGAGGTACAGGAATTAAAATGATGTTATTTTATACAAACATAACCCTTCATACTGGTTACCCTATCAAGGGTTTAGATTAGATTATGGACCCTGGTTGATTGAATGTTTAGCACCATGTGAAATCTACTAAATTGCCCAAGAAGAATTTACAACCTGCAGGAAAGAAGTGAATGGAAGAACAGAGATTTGAAGACAAATGAGTGTGAGTTGTTGCTCCAAAACCACTGCCTAAGTGTGCACAGAGCAAGAATCCAGCACTGTAATTACCATTTTCCAATGTATGACATCTCTGAACAAAACTGTAGCCAGCAGACTGATCAGGTAGTTGTGTTTGGATTTGTGTTGTGTAGAGAACCTTGAAGACCTACTATGTGCTGGCCTTCAGCATTTCCTATGAGGAATTCTATAGACTTCACGAGGAGTCATAATTTCTCTTAAGTCTCTGGGTTCTAAAGTGTAAACTGAAGATGCCTGATGTGACAACTTTTGACCTTTCAATACCGTGATGCACTGATAGCTTTCCTTACCATTTGTTGCTCTTCCCTGCTAGGCCATCTTTACAAGTCTTTTTCATGGCATCCACCCTGGACTGCCCCCTCCCACCCTCTTCCAGGGAGAGGGTGCTGTTCCTGCCCCATGGATGCAGGCTTGGCTGTGTGGTTTGTGCTGCCCATGGGAATGTGAATAGAAGTGAGATATTCTGAAATAATTTTTGGACTGCTCCACTAGGATTCCTCTTAGGGAAAGACTTGCTAGGCACTTGAGGAAGGTGATCTGAAGATAGCTTTCAGATCTTAGTTTCTTTAAGATCTGCTTCAGCCACTTCTCCTTGGATCACCCCTGCTGACATCAGTCGCTTTGAATTTGGGGCCACCTTCATTATTTTACTTTACCTTTGTCCTTTTAAAGACTTTGCATGCAAATACATTCATGTTCAGAGATGCTAGGCATCAGGATAGCTTTGAGATGGTACAGCACTGCCTGTGATGCCTAAACCACAGTGGAAGACAAAGCTGACTTAGATAGAATTCGTAGCTGTTTATTTTCTTGTTCAGTCTTGAGAAATAAATATATATTTCCACAGCCTTATAGTCTCTTATAATACCTACATATTTGTGTTTATTAATTGCATATTTGCTTTCCTTGTTAGTATAACAAACTGTTTCATATCTCTTATCTGGAATTATACCTGCTTTCCTGCAGCCATTGTGTTCTTAGATGACTAACACAAGAAACAAAGAGATAGTCTTGATTCACTGGTTTGGTTTGGATGTGGCCTAATTGTGGTACCCTAAAGATCTTGTATTGAAGGGCTGATTTTCAGGGAGGCATTACTGGGGTGGGAGTGAGGTTTGGGGAAGTAATACCTCAAGTGAAGTCCTTGGATCATAGAGAGTATGGTGTCCAAAGATGGAGCCACTTCTTATAGTTAGCTCAAAGATGGGTAGTCTCTTATACCTCTGAATGTCTCAGAGAAGGCTGTTATAAAAGGTGCAAGAGTGACCTAGCTAAAACTGTTCTCACCCATAAGTAGCTTGTATCTGGTAATTTGTTATAGTGACAGAAAGCTGGCTAACACATTCAATTTCAAACTCAAAGTCACATTTCTATCTTTGAGGAGAATCAATAGCAAGATGCAATTTGGACAATTCTTCTGCTACTTTGGTTGAGAAAGGACCAAAAGGGAGATTTGAGGATAATACTTTCCACAGACTTAGTCAAATACTAGTTGGGAACAGTCAACAGGACCAGTTTTATTAATAAGTGTTATTGGAATAGCATGATAATGAGTAAATAGCCTGGTAACTAGAATGGTCAGTTCAGTGAATTGATGCCAGCCCATGTCAGTGTACATACTGCTTCCAGCTAACCATTTAGTTGTGGCCCAGAGTCAGCCAGAGCTCATCACGGAAACTTGGTCTTGAAATACTGAGCCATTCCTAGCAGTCTCGTGCAAGTAGCAGACGGTTCACAGCCAATATCAGCCCTTCTGCTGCTGTAAATCTTCCAGGCTCTGAACGTCACACTTCTCAGACATCATATGCAATGTCAAGGGTCTGTCCTGCTTGAGCAGTTTGCACGTAGGCAGTACAGCTCTCCCTTGCTTAAAAACATGATAATTTAGTGATTTCTTTCAGATTTTGAATAATGGTCTCATCCTTTGTTTCTGACTGTCATGTCACCCGAATGTCATTTGTTGTTGAAAAGCAGCGTGATATAATGTTTATGATCTCAACTCTTGGCTAATTCTTCCACATGCTGGCAATTTGAACAACTTGTTATGCGCTGATTTTTTTTATTTGCAAAATCAAGAGAATAACATTTATTTCAAAAGGCTAAATTGCACATATCGATTACTTAAAGTTTATAAAGAATTTAAACACAGGGTCTTAGGTGTTTAGTAAAGGCTCCTAAGTATTAGTTAATGTCATTTCTGCTTTTATGACTAGCATAACTTTAAAGTTACAAGAAGATGAAACATCTTATTATTCATTATAATTCAAGGCCTGTTTATCTATCTTTCTATCTTTCTTTCTTTCTTTCTTTCTTCTCTGTTTGTTTGTTTTGAGATAGGGTCTTGCTTTTGTAGTTCAGGCTGGTCTTGAATGTGGCGTTGAGCTCAGCAATCCTCCTGCTTCTGTCTCCCGAGTGCTGGGATTACAGGTATGTGCCACTACACCTGGCACTGTAGTGTGTGGTACTGATTGCTGGTGAGTATGAGTCACCATGCCTAGCATTGTTATATGTGGCTATTGGAGATTGAACTCAGGTAGGCGCTGTAACCTGTAACCTGTAACCTCATTTACCACTGAGATAAATCTCTGGCCCTGTCTTACATTTCTTAACATTAATATTTTAGAGTATAACCTTAGTACTTTTAAACTTTAGAGAGACTGTGTCTACATAAATCATTTGTATATATGTGTATATAGCACATGCATATCTCTATCAAATTAAAAATACTTCTACTGAAGTGTAATTTGTCTTCACACTATTATATTCATAAGGTGGGTATGTATCATTAAATTCAGTGTGTATTAACAACATTGTAGTGTTACTAATGAATAGTTGGATCTTTTTCACTAAGAGCTAGCATGTCAAGTGCCATATTCCAGTTTTTGCATTGAGAATATTGCACACTGTTGAGGTTCAAAGCACAGTACTTTAAGATACTTGACACACTGAGTCTCTGTACCAGAAGGAAACTAGCAAAGTCTAGGAAGCAAACTGAGTTTCCCTTGCCCTTTTCTCTCCTCTCTTCCTTTATCTCTGAAGCAAGTCATAGAAATCAGAAATCCTCTTCACCAAGAACAGGCCATAGAAAGAAGAACCCCTTTCTTCCATATGAGCAATAAAACGTAGACAAGCCTTTCTATCCCTATTCCCTTTCACTCCAGGGCTGGGGAAGGAATGTTCCATAGACAGGCCAAGCAGAATCAAGATGGATGAGCCTGATGGTTTCCCCCACCCAGGGTATTACAATTTGACCATATTCTTTTGTCTAATCACATTTCTACATGATCTGTTTTCCATCAAATATTAGCATAAAGATGAATAAAAATGGACAGTTTTTACTGAGTCTTGGTTCTTTATTTTGATGGCTTCTAGGTTACGTAAAACTGCTGGGTTTATTATGCTTTTGTCTTGTTAAATTGTTTGTTGTTGTGGGGGTATTGGCCCTGAACTTTAGGATGTAGGCTGTCATACTTCTTTGGCCATGTAATAAATTATAGTTCTAAGCATTCACCAATTCATTTGCGCATTTACCCACTTAGCAGTTGTGCCTAACTGAGCCAGAAGGTGTCTGTAGAGTTGAAGGTATGATGTTGGGTTGTGTTGAGTACATTTTCATATATCTGTGTTCCCTTTGGATGCAGAAATATCTTAGGTATAATTTCCATTACTTATTACTATTTGAGTGTATTTATAATAAGGTTTGTTTTACCAAGTCCTTCTGCTATGATTTTTCCCTGGAGTCCACTGAACATGGACTGAACTCTCTGAAACAGTGAATCAAATTAAATCTCTTCTTTAATGGTAAATATGGTATATTTGGTCACAGCAACAAGACAACTGATTAATACAGCAACATTTAAACGTTTTTTTCTAAATTGAGAAAGTTAAATAGTAAAGGAAAAATAAATAAAGATCAAAATACAAAAATATTCATTTTCTATAATTTTAAAACCCCCAGTAAAATACTATGCGAATGCTATTCCCAAGAGCATTACTAATAGAAGAAAATAGTTTAAAGGTACTTGTTTGGAAGCCTGTTGTTAGTTTTCCTTTACCATAGGACAAAATCTTTAGAGCTTCATTTTTTAAAGCATTCGTGTACAATACTTAATTTCTTACCCTAAAATTTTGAAATTATAAATGTAAATTAATAAATTACATTTATAAATTACATTTATAAATGTAAATTATAAATGTAAATTATAAAATGTTATAATTTCTGTGAAATGTTCATGAATAAAATCACAAGCATCCTTTGTCACCTCGTACAATAAATTTTATGATCTACGAATACACCAATTCCACATTCAAAATGCAGTCATCACTTGGCATTCGTGGGGAATTGGCTCCAGCTTCCTTTTTGATCAACAAGCATGGTAGATATCCAGGCCCTTGTATAAAACAGTTTAGCATTTGTGCACAACCCATGTACATCTTACCACTATTTTAAATCATCTCTAGATTACTTATAATAACCAATGCAATGTAAATACTAGGTAAACAATTATTGTACTGCTTTGTTTAGGGAATATTTAGAAGAAATAAAAGTTTGTATGCATTGATTACAAACAAAAGTTTTTTCTCAAATACTTTCAGTCCCTGGTTGTTGTAAAATTGTGGATATAGCAGCCAGTTGTCTATTTTGAATCCAAGCACTTCTGTTTAATCTTCCTCTACTATTCTTGTTTAACTCGTTGTCATTGCTTGGCCAGTGAACATTCTAATTGCTCTCATTTTTTGCTTGGGTTCTGCTTAGACTCTGGTTTCCATATACTTCTTCCTCCAAGAGTGGCCCATTGGTATAAATCAGGCCCATCCTTTCCTGGCTCTTAACTCTCCATACCTTTCATTACTCAGTAAAATGTGAAGCTCTTATTATGCCTTCCATTTGCCCTGCATGCCCCCTTTCCTATTGTCTACCATCCTTCTTGCCCATATGCTTTTTTTTAAGAGACAGGGTCTCATTTTGTAATTCAGGCTGGCCCTGAGCTCACTATGTACCCAAGCAAGCCTTGAACTCATAGCAGTCCTGCTGCCTCTGCCTCCCGGATTACAGGTGTGTGCCACCACACCTAGCACTGTGGTATGTGATGCGGGGATCAAATTCAGGAACTTGTGCTTGCCAGGCAGATGCCAGAACCAATGAGCTAAACTCCCTTTGCTTTTTTTTTTAAATGTACCAAACTCAGACTCATCTCAGACTTCTTATACTTCCTGTTCTCTGTGCCTTGAGTATACAAACTTCTGTACTTAAACACTTTTGCATTTTATCTCCACAATTATAATGTGCATCTCATATATCAGGGCCTTGTCCTTCTTATTTTTCCATTCCTAGGATAGCACTTGGCACATAGAAGATACACAATACATGTTCACTGAGTGATTCTCAGAAAGGGGACATTTTGCTCTTTCTCTCAGGGTGATATTTGACAGTATCTGGAGACAATTCTAGTTGTCACAGATGGGAGAGATAGAGTCAGTAGAGGACAGGGACTAAAGAGCCTACAGTATACCTGACATCCTCCTCCCACAATGAAGCATTTCCATACCCAGATATCCATAATTCCAACACAGAAAAATCCTATGAAAAGTGGAAAGCAACACCATGGATTCTATGTCCCCAGTTCTTTTTCTGTTATCATTGCTTGGCTGCATATCTTGCCTGAAGGTGTCTGGATGGTTTTGGTCTCAAAATGGATCCCTCCATATGGACTCTATCTTGTCTGAAGTGGAAGCACAGTTCCTCTACTGTGTACTCCTATAAAATTGCAGTTCAGAGTTCATGGTCAGATGTAGATTTTTTCCATCGAACCTAACAATTGCTTGTGGAAACCCAGCAATTTTTCAAAAACTACAAATATCCTCTGCAATTCTTTTTGGCTAGTGGTTCCCAAGTAGGCAATCTGAGAGTGCTATGTAGTTCTGTTTGCTTCTGATTGGCTACTGTTCTGTAGCCCTCTTGACAAGTGCACCAGCATTCCTGCATCATAACAGGTTGGGACTGCACATAGCTATCTCAAGTGCTCTGGGTTTTGTTCTTAAAGCCCTGAGATCCCTAAGATGCTGCCAATATGCCTTAAATGAGTCTCCTAAGGCTCTATTAATACTTTTTAAAAATTATATTAAATTAGATAACAATAGCAAACATAGAATATTCAGAGTTTGAACAATTAAACAGTAGACATTTATAGGCATTTTTGGTGGTTTTTTTTTTTTTTCACAATTTGCAGGTCCTCTAAGAACATAAACTGTTAATTTTGGGGGTCCTCTGTATCTGAACATCTTTATAAATGGTCTTATTATAAAGAAATCCAATTTGAATGATCTTTTTTCAAGTATGCCAGCTTTTGTCTGTTTGGGCTCTGAAAGAAATAAGTGTATTCTGGCAGAAGAGGTAGCTAGAGCTATGGGAAAGAGGCTTTTCTGCCAGAGGCACCTGCATAAGGTATAAAGAGAGCCTAATGCTATGTCTTGTTTTCCTACCTTCAGTATTCTCTAGTGCTCCTATTGGCTATACCCAGTTGAAAGACTGGTAGGAAAAAATAGAGGAGAGGAGCCAGGGTCCGGAAATGGACCTAAGGGCAAGTACAGCCAGGATCTACACAGAGAGGATCCTAAAATGAGAACACATAGGAGATTCCTACAGTGGTCCACAAATTTTGATGATTTTCGATTACAGTGGTGGAGCAGAGACAGAGAGAGGGAATCAAACATCTCTTAGTCACTCCGGACATACTGTCTGAGGAACAACCCATTTGCTAGGATGAGAGGCTGGTGAACCTAAGACATCTAGAGCAAATCATCTATAGTTGCTAGACTGGAATGTAGCCCATGTATTTTCAGACAGTGACAGAAGACAGAAATCCAAGCTTGTAAGTGAAATCTTTCAACTGTTTTTTTTAAAAAAAATTCAAGTCTTTACTGGTACATTATGAAAGCACATCATATTCAACATTGAGAGTTTGTACCAAAATATGACACGACTTGATTCTCAGTTTTCCCCTTCCCCCATCCACCGTGCAACCCCACCCCCAATATATGTAAACTTTCTTCCTTTTTATATTTTAAATAATAAAAACTGATTAAAAATATGCACTTAACTGACCTGGATTTGGCTTCCTGCTCTAGAATCTAGCAAGCTGAGTTTGTAACCTCTGAACTACTCAAACTTGTGGATGTGGCATAGATGAGAGGTTTCTAGCTCAGCTCTAGTCTACCATTTTTATCTCTACCACTTTTGTCTTTTTTAAACCCAGGATCTTTGAATTTGTTCTAGTTTCTTTTAAAAATGATTTCTAACAAAAAATCACAGAAACAAATTTCATACTGAGAATGAAAGGACAACTGTCATCCATAAATCATGTCTGAAACACGTGACTTCTCAGAATAGTCACATTGTGCTTATTGGTCACTTTAGCTAGGAGCAAATGGTATAAATTTAAATGTGCATAGTGCATTTATCTTAAATAAAACATTGCCTCTGGGCTCTGGGTGATTTTGTTGAAGAAAAAAAAATAATTTCATAAAATAACTAGGCCAGATGAATGCATTAACAATTTGTGGTTGGTAACTAGAAGGCCTTAGGGTTAAATGACCAGAAAAGCTAACAGATCTTATTTACTTACCCTTCTTTTGTCAACACTGACAAAAAGACAGAATTTAGGGCTAAATTAGATCAAGAAAAGTCAACAAATAATTCTGACACTGCATCTCCAGAGAGAATTCAAGCCAAGGAAGTCATATCCGCACTGAAGATATCAGTGACCAAACCAGAGATCATACCTCAACACATAGCTGACTGAGAGGAGAAATAAAACCCCATTTTTAAGTAAGAGAGGAGAAATAAACTGAAACAGACCTCCTCAAGTTCCACTCTTCCACTTTCTTTCATGTATTAGCGCTCTTTTTAGCTATTACAAGCAAGACAATTTTGACAATATGGTAATAGCAGTACAGGGTTGCTACATGGGTAGAAATTTGGGCTGTAGGGCCAAGGATTTAACTCAAATGATACTGTGCCTACCTTAAGAGTGCAAGGTCCTGAGTTTGATTCCTGGTACTGCAAAATAAATAAATAAATGAATAAATAAATAAATAAATAAATAAGAGAGAGGCAGTGGGGCAGAAAGAGAGAAAGAGAGAGAGAGAATGCAATAATGACATTTGGGTTCCATATCTGTCTTAATGCTCTTTACTGGGACAAATATCTTACATTTACAAGTTAAAAGAGGAAATGTTTATTGTAGTTCACAGTTTGTAGAGGGTTCACCCATAGCTAGTGGGGTCCAAGGCAGAGCAGCATGGCAGAGGGGCCTGGTAAAGGAAAAACAGTCCACAGCAGGGTATGCAGGAGGCGGGAAGCATCCTTCCTTTTTCCATTCCTGTATTACCCCATCCAGAATACAAACCTGGTGTGACCGCTAAGGAAAGGGCTTTTCTTCTTCAGTGAGTTCATCCAACCATACTCATAACTACACGTTAATACAGCCAATAGACTAATCCCCTTATTAAACCATAATCCACAGTCATCCATGCTAGCGCCAGTCACCTCAGAAAACTTCCCACAAGGCATAAGAAATCTTGATTTGTGTAGAGGCCCATGAAGGAAAGATAGGTATGGAATAAAGTCAGGAAGTGAGCCAGAAATGAGAGCATGTGGGGCTTGCTAGGCTTTGAAATGTAAGGGAATTTCCATTCTATAAACCGTTGTAGGATTTTGCACAGGGAAAAGTCATGATAGAATGCAATTTGTTGTCATGATCATACTTGGGAGAACAGGTTATGGAGGAGAAGTAGGAGACTTACAAATGTTTCATTTTATATTACACTTTGTGTTAGTTACTTTTCTCTTGTTTCTGAGACAAAATACTAGACGTCTAAAGTTGAAGGGGGAGGGTTTACAGTTTGTAGAGGTTTCAGGCCATAAAGGCTGGCTTCAGAGCGGGAAAGGTAAATGGGCATCACAACCTAGTGCACACAAGATAGCAAAGGTAGAGTAAGAGAGGGATGTCGGCCCTCAACAGCATCTTTCTGCTCCCCTTTTTTCCTTTATTGAGTTTATTGGCACATTTTACACACACATTATGATCACATTTATCATGGAGAACTTGGACCTGTATAGGACACATCTTGATTCTCATTTTTTCCCATTCTCCTGCCTTCTCTACAATGCCCCCACTCCTATATACATAAGCATTGTTTCCATTTTTTTTTCTATCATCAAATTTTTCTTTCCTTTTATCTTATTCAGACTAATAAGGGCAGACAGTATGCATGCCTTTAATCCTAATAGCCTTGGGCCTAACCCAACCAGGAATCAGTCACATATTTGATATTTAGCTACCTTTGAAAAATACTACATGCCTCTGTGAGGGGACATCCAGACACAAGGCACAGCATACTTGATAGCTGTAGTTAGTTGGTGATTCAGTGATTATTTGTTCACTCAGCAAAATGAATTGCATATTTGCTGTTAACTGTTCTAGGTAGGGTGGCTATAAGATGGAAATAGAAAAAGTCTCTGCTCTCATGCAAATTCTACCCCAAGGAGGGAAAAACATGTATCTGCCTATTCTCAGACTGTCCTCATGACCCTATAGGGCTGTTCTGCAGCAGAGGACCAGGAGAGTCTATAATGAAACTTTTCCATAGTCTTGTTAACTGAGGATGCAAGATATACACTGGAGTAATTTTCATTTAATAATTTACTTTTGGAATAGATTATGTTGGATTTAAATTATTTTTATTTTTTTAATAGACAGGGTAGAATGTGTACTTCGGAAAATATTTAGGAGAATATGAATTAACCTTGGGTACATGAATAATTGATTTCAGATAATAAATTTTAAGGGATTTAGATAACTGTCTTATAATAGATGAAATCAACTATCCAGCCTTTAATAAATATAATTATTTTTTCTTTATTTTCTACCGAGCACTGTGCCAACTGCTGGGGATGGTGGGATATAGGAGACAGGACTTAGTCAAGCTCTTTTTCAACAAGTTCCATTAAGGAAGAATTTGAACTTTACTCAGCCACCGACTTGTGTGGGCTAATTTGACAAAAATTTCAAACTTTGTAATTCATATTTTCTTCTACTGATGTCTCAAATAATGAATTAATCCTCAGATGTTTAGAAAACTTTTATGATTTTCAATGTTTCTTTTATTTGTTTGTTTAGGCCTTAATTTCATGATGCCTTCATTTCCATTTATAAAAATCTGGATAGTAGTATGTTGTTCATGGAGCTAAAATAATGGCTGACTTTGTGTTATGATGCTTTATTTCTGAGGTTCTAAAATACATTTTGACCAGAATTTAGGTTGGGAGAAGAAGAAAAGACCAATGTATTACTTAGCAGTGTTTGACTAGACTCAAACATAAAGTCTGAGACTATTCATAGAAGAAAGAAAATGGGAATAACTTCCTTGACTTGGAAACAAGTGGTATTACTGAGGGATTCCTGGAATTTGAGCCAGCAAACAAACTGAGTTAAATTATATTCATTCAGTCAAGTAGGGTAACACTGAGAATAGGTAAATGAATTTTAAAGACCATGGAACTCTGCTCAACACTGAGACTCAATTATTGCAGAACTCAGGCAATTAAAATTTACTTCCGTATCTACTTCATTAGAATGATATCAAGTTCAGAGTTACTACAGGAGACTGTGTGAGATTGATACACAAAGTAAGCAGAACATTTCCTATTGGTTGTTATATTTATCATAAACTGAATCTCAATTTAATTTTTACATATTTTAGAATTGATTTTTTTTCTAGTTCATTCGGATTCATTTCCAGATTCATTCACTCAGATTCATTCCCAGATTTGGTCGCCATTTCTCAGTATCATTTCCGGTATGAATTTATTGATTTATTCATGTTAGACATCCTTGGTCAGTGGTCCCTTCAGCATCCTTGGTTTGGTTTCCTTTCTCCATGCTTAGGAAATGTGCATCTCTCAGTGTGCGTATGCACTTCTATGGCTTCTCTGACTATCCCAGTTAGAAACTTCTCTTTTTTCCAAACTTTCATTGCCTTGTTTCCACCACTCTAAAGATGTAGTAATTGTAAAAAGCTTACTTTGTGATCATTCATGATCATGTCTAAGAAACATTTAACTTTATCTCTTGGTTCCCTTCCATTTGCAAAAGTTTTATCTCCTTATCTTTATCTTTATCCTTTATCTTCCTATTATTTATCTTTTATTTTGCTCTGTATTATATTTTGAGTTTCTTATATAAGAGAAATCATGTGGTATGTAAGCTTGTGTGTCTGATTTGTTTCACTTACCATGATGGTCTCAAGGATCATCTATTTTTATTCAAGTGACTCAAGTTCATCCTTCTTTATAGCAGTGTAATACTCCATTGTGTGCAAATATTACATTTTCTTTATTGATTCCTCTCTTGATAGGCATATAGGATGCTTCCAAGATTTAGCTATTGTGAATTGTGTGAAAAAGCTATGTCACCCCATGTCTTTGAAGGAGGCTTCTTCTCTTTCTCTTTTAATTCTAAAAGATTGTAGCTTTCTCGATTGTCAGGTTCCATCTGTATCGCACAACAAAACAATAATATTGGGACAATAGCTCATGCTCTCATTCTGAGTATGTGCAGAAACTTGATTGGAGGGTAGGGATACTAATTTACAATTTAAATTCGTTAGTATGTTTTGTTCTTTTCCTCTCTAAATGTAGGAACTCCAGCCAGGTCTGCATAGATTCAGATCCAGACTCCACTCAGCATCATGTTGATGCTGAATGAATGACTTAAACACTCTTTAATTCTTAGTTTTCCAGTCTATGAAATTGGAATTATGATCTTCCTACTTTATGATCTTGCACTGAGGATTTGTAATCCTGTAGCCTTGGCCTGGGCACACAGGAGTGGAAGATCAGTAGATATTAGTGAGATAATGATCAAGAAATATTGCTGCTGGCATCTGTAAGGTCAGCCTTCTGCTTGGTACAGGTGTTCATTCAGTAGACACTGGCACTCTTACTGCTACTAATGAGGTTTCTTTTTTTTTTTTCTGAGACAGGGTCTCATTTTGTAGTTCAGGGTGGCCCTGAGCTCAGCCTCAAACTCACATCACAGCAATCCTCCTGCCTCCTGAGTGCTGGGATTACAGGCATGAGCCACCATGCCTGGCACTGTGGTATGTGGCACTGATTGCCTCTGGGTGTGAGTCTCCACACCCACTATTGTAAGTGGTTAGGGGGATCAAATCAGGGTCCCTGTGCTTGCAAGATAGGTGCTGGAACCACTGAGCCAAATCCCTGGCCCCTAATGGGGTTTCTGATGACACTGGTGACAAGAGTGATCAAATGACAGTACCTCTGCCTTTATTATTATTGGAAGGCAACATTTATTAAATGACTCACAAAGCCTTAGCAGTAGATTCTGTCCTCCAAGCCTTGCGTTTTCATTTACAATGTAAATTTTGGTTTGCATTTTTTGCCTACAAGACATTTGGTCAAATTTCCATTTCCCCCATGCTGTTCCAACTTACTTAAACTAAAGAAGTGTGATCTCTTTATTTTTATCCAAATAATGTTTTCTGTCACTGGTAAGTCTATTCTTATTAGACCTCCAACTGTTCAGATTCTATTCATTGCTTGAAAACCTTCTTGAGACTCTTCTATTTTGTTGCAGAACGTAATTATATCATGCAGATCTGACACCTTATAGACACAGAAACTCGAATCTGGGCAGCCTGTGTCTCTCCACTACCTCATGGCCAATTAGTCATAGTGCAAATGAGACTTAGCTCTCCTAGAAAAATGAAATAATTTTGTTCTGGTTCCCGAAATAAATATAGAATTTGAGATCCATATTTTTGGCATACATGCACAGGCTGGTATTCTTCCTTTCTAAACTAGAGACTTCACTGCTTTCTCCTACATTTTGGGGCTTATAGTTAGATGAATTTTTTTTTCAAGTTGGTGAGTCTTGTAATAAGGCCCTAAACTTATTGTTATTTTTAATTAGGAAATGTCTCAAACTTCTTTTCTAAATTTCCAGGATGGTGTTTTGTAGTTATTACTGCTCAGTAATTGTTTGGTTGAATTCACTTTAATTAAATTAGGAGGATATCACATAGCCCCAGCAGTGATGATATGTTTGCTGAGTTTTCTTTTCTTTCTTTCTACTCCTGTATTCGGATCTCTATTTCTTGTGGAAGACAAAGTCTTTGAATATCTGCTGACCAAACTGCTGAATTTTAACTAGGGAATTTCCTTTTCTGAATGTATCTTAGGTATAAATGGTGGTGGAGGGGGGCTCAAATTTCTTCCAGTTTATTATTAGTTCTATAATGTTCCCTCAATAATGCCGAGTAACATATGGTCAACTGCATCTCCTCCATGTACCCACTTTAAGAACATTCTCAACCAACAGAAGATAGATCTGGATCAATACGTAGTGTTCCTAGCTATGTAGTTATTTCAGGGAATTTCAATTTAAGTATGGGTTACAGTTTTCTTTTCTCCAAACAGGTTCAGCTAAATGTTCAATATCTATTGAATGACTGTCATATGTTAAGAGTCATGCCAGGCACAGTCACATATGTTTTATAGTTTCTTTTTGTAAGATGTCTGCGAAGTAAATATTTTGACTCCCATTATGTCAGGGTCTACCATGGGCAATGGAGAGGCTGTGTGTCCTCTCAAGTCATCAAAAAAGGAACTGGAAATGGTATGATTAAAACAACATATGCTGGGGCCAGGGATTTAGCTCAGTGGTTCCGGTGCCTGTCTTGCAAGTGCAAGGAACCGGGTTCAATTCCCTGGTAACCACATACAATACTGGGTATGGAGACTCATGCCCAGCAGCAACCAGTACCACATACCACAGTGCCGGGCGTGGTGGCTCACGCCTGTAATCCTAGCACTCAGGAGGCAGAGGCAGGAGGATTGCTGTGATGTGAGTTTGAGGCTGAGCTCAGGGCCAGCCTAAACTACAAAGCGAGACCCTGTCTCAAAAAACCTAAAACAAACAAACAAACAAACAAACAAAAACAAAAAACAAAAAACAAAAAAACCCATGCTGACAAATCCAGTACTCTTTTCACGATCTGGACTTATTTCTAATAAACTGCAAAAATAATGATATGTCATTTAAGAAATCTTCTGAATCTTCATACACACAAGGCACGTTGACTTTAATTACTGTCGTTATTACTCTGTCCTCATGATTTTTCAAAATCACATTTGGATTTCCCCATCTCCCTTTGAATATAACATTACAGTAAGGTTAAATGGCAAGCTTAAGATATGTTAAGAATTTTATTATTTTTGCTGTTGCTGTTATTGATTTGAAAATCCAACAGATCTTTCAGAGCAGACATAAACTATACATACAAGTTTACATTAATGAGTATTTGGGTTAAAAGTGTAAGACTACACTGAATACTGTGTTGTTTTATTTACACTGATTACTATTCCTGTCAGTGGATACAACCACCATATACTACTACTATTTATGTCATTATTCTATTGGTCAGACCCCAAATTCTCTAATTAGAGTTTGAAAAGTCTTCTCATATCAATCATAAAAACTAGCCACTCAAAATAGAAAATATATTTAGTGGGATGATGGATCTTATTCATAAAAGACTCTAAGTTTATTTTAAATTTGATGACATGACTTTGGACTTCCATTTTGTCTCTTATTCTGCCCCTGTGACTCTTTGCTTTTGGACCATGTGGTAAGAAGTCAAACCTCCAGTCCAGACTCAAGTGTAATCCATGACGTCTTCATTCATCATCATGTTTCTGAGGCCCTGCAGGGAAGTGGGGAAGAAAAGAAGTGGATTTGCTGCTGATGTGTAGGAGCTTGAGGTTGTCTGGCTGGAATAACTGCTTCTTTAGTGCACCAACAAGCCTCTGCTTGGCCCTAAGAAGTACTTTTCTATTAGCACTGTTGCTCTGAAGACAAACACACTAAGTAGACTTTATATCTTGTTGCTACCTGAAGAGGATTGCTTCTTAGACATTATTTTTGAACAGACAACTTCATGATCATCTGTGAACTCAATTTAGACTTTCACAAAATGTTTAACAGGATACTGAAAACCTATGTGTGACTATTTTCATTGAGGCCAAGATTGTGTTTAGAATCAAAGTTTGCTTAACCACAGAAGGACTTGATTTTGCTGCATCTGAAGGTTCCCAGTGGAGAAAAAAAATCAATGTTGAGTAGAAGTTGGTTCAAAATACATTTTCTGCTACTGAATTCTAAGAATTGTGCTTTCTTAGTTACTTTGTGTGTTTCTGGGATACAGTACCAGACAGACACACCTTATAGGCCACGTGGCTCATTCATGGCTCCTGTTTTAGCCATTTCAGTCTTTGTGCGACTGGTCTGCTCCATGGCAAGGCAGCATGGAGAAGGGGTGGTACAGGAAAGCTGCTCACGGTGTGGCCTCCAGAGCCAAAGGGGAAGCCTAAGAGAGAGAGCAGTTCAGTGTCTGTCACACCATGGTGACCCACTTTGGCCAGGCAGCAACGAGCCCCAAGTCCCTACAGTCCAGTCACCCTCCAGAGTTCCTGCGTATGATCACGTGAGACTTTAGGGGAATATTTAGATATAAATCCCAGCACGTATGCACTCTTCCCACTAGGAAAAACTTCCAGACCAATTTTATCTCCTCCTTGAGGAGTGAAACCAACATTATCTAAAAGTAAAATTGACTCCTAAGTAAGAAGAAAATTAAAACCGAGCATGTCACTTGTAATGCAAGAAGTTAGTAATGGGAACAACTAGAGGGGAAGGAGCAGATACATAAGGATCCTCTGCCCTTCAAAACGACTTATTTTTTTTGTAAACATCACTGCTGTAAAAAATGAAGTCTGTCATTTAAAAAAAGAAACACGAGTGCAGAAGAAAATTTCTTCCTTTAATATTTTAAATTCTCTCCACTGATGATCTTTATGCCTTTGGTGAACTACTGATCCTGTGTTTTTCACCCCAGTGGGATGATAAAAGATATTAATTCAAATCTACTTTTGAGAAAAACTTTCATACTGGGGATTGAACAGAAGCCCTTCTCACTTAGCTACATTTTGAGCCCTTGTTTTTAAAATTTTTTATTTTTTCATTTTATTTTTAATTTGGAGATAGAGTCTCACCGAATCTACTATGCCAGGTTTTAACTTGCGGTTCTCTGGCCTCAGCCTTCTCTGCACTGGGAGTGCACATGTGCCTCCACATTGGTTGAGAAATATTTCTGAGAGACTTAAATAGTTTTCTTTACCTCAGGGGTTCTTAGACCTTTAGCTGACTAGAAGGTACCATGGCTTTCCAAAAGGGAGACAACGTATGCATGGAGCACGAGATGAATCTCCTCCAGTAAACACACTTGGGGAAATACCCTGTTCTGATAGCATCATGAATGGTGCATGATTGGTTCTCTGAGGGAAGGTATTCTTACCTATCTGGGAAATAATACAGAGTCATAAATTATGAGTATTAACCCCTCAAATCATATACATTCAATCACTCATCAGACTATATTGTAGTAGTCAAATGTTGTATCCTACATATTTTTTTACCAAACTTTTAGCATATTCCTGCAGTATCATAGTTCATGGCACACTGACCTAACTGCTGGAAGCATAGCCAAGTATAGGCAGGTAACACTCTTCTGCACTGATGTTGCTATTAGGAAGAACTTGTGACTTCTTCCTTTTGTCTTGGATTGAGGGGACTCCTGTAAGGCGAGATTTTTGGGAAGTGCTGGCCAGTGGAGACAAGTTGGTCTCCTGAGTGGAACAAATTCTGATCAGAGACCTCTGGACATTCGCTGGTTTTATTGCCAGCCCTGTCAATGCCCTTGAGACTTGGTAGAATCTTTCTTGGCCCCTCTGCATCCCGGGCCTGACTCTTCTGTGTTCTGTGATCCTGGAGTCACTCGCCACTGATGGTCTGGAAAGCCAGTTCTCCAGAACCTTTATCCCTTTAGGGTTGGAGTCCTGGCACCGAGTGAGACTTCATTTTCATGTTTTGTTTTTTAATATAAACTGAAGCCATGTTTGGCCTCATCTCTGAGGGTTTTCTGGGCTTTGCAAGATCCCCGTGAAACTCAGTCTCTATTACCTAATGCTAGGTCAGCTCAGGTCTGCAAAACCAAGTGGCAGGATAAGAGGATGGCTTTGTAGGGGTTGAATATCCAACCTATTAGCTTACTCAACAGTTTTCTGCTTGAAAATGGACTGAATTTAGTTTTTCCTAAATGGAAATATATTTTACATAGTGTGAAATGCATAGAGCTTTATGAGTTACACTTCGAGGAGTTTTGATATCTATGTACCAGAAAGTGACTGTGTCTCTGTCAGGATGTGGAACTTTTTTCATCACTACATAAATTTCTGTCTTGCTCAGAGACCTCAGTGTCTGTCCCCCTTACACTGTCATGGTTCTGATCCTCTCACTGTAAGTAGTTTTGTCTGTACTGGAACATCATTTGAATGGATATATGTATATATATCCACTTAGGTTTTACATTTTTCTTCACAGCATAACGTCATTAAGATTCAACTATATTGCATATTTTAGTGGTTCATTTTGAAAATGTACTGTATTAAAGTTTGTCAGGGAGAGAGATTTCTTCATGAGAAACAAGTTCTAATGTGGGCCCCAAACATCTTATACATTTATATATAAAGGATACTAAATACATCACCATGCTTTGGAAAGTGAAGGCTTCTACTTATTTAAGATACTCCTCAAAAATTTCTTGCAATTGTTACTACAAATAAAATTCAAATCAGACTCTGGATTAAGTACAATTTTATTTGAAGGCACTTCAGAGTTTGAAAGGGTTAAGATGCTTTTAGAATGCTGCACAAAATTCATATTTGAATATTATAAGATTATAATATTATAAAATTATAATATTATAAGATTACAATATTACAGTATTGTTAAGATTACCTTCTTTAATATTGGAAATCCAAAATTTTAACATTTTATAATTATATTTGAGAAAAAAATGTTGGTAACTGGTGAAAGATAAATGATAGATAATTATAGTTCATTGTAAGTGTTTGGTGATTATCTATCATGTGTAAGAAGATATATTTGTTCAATTTCTAGGGAAGGGAAATTTCATGGAAGATGATGAGAAATAACAAATTAAATCATAGTCAATTATAAGGTGAGGGGCCAGGAGTTTAGCTCAATGGTGCCGTGCTTGCCCAAGTCTGATCCCTGGTACTGAAACAAAACAAAACAAAACAAAATGATAAGGTAAGACATTATATATTCATAGAGTTATGTTAATATATGATTCAATATGATCAGTACCAAATGGAAATAAGATAATTTTGTGGGAGTTCTTGTAGGTGGTACAGTTGGACATAAGCCCTTTGGATGGAGTATAAGTTACTTCTCTTTCCTCACTGAGACAAAATACCCAATAGTTAGAAGGGAAAGGGTTTACAGTTCATAGAGGCTTCAGTCTACAAGCAGCTGGCTCTGAGGGTGGGATGCCAAACAGGCACACACAGAAAAACAGCACGCTGCACATACACAAGGCACCAAAGGTAATAAGAGGAGCGCTTACGGGCACCCTCCTGCCCCTTTCATCTTACTTAGACTACAGAGATTAGGGCGGGGCCAAACTAAGGACTACATGCATAGGTTTAGAGATCACACACTCTTAACCCCAGCATCACACGCTCTTGTTCCTGATTTAGCTACTTGTGAAAAAGAAAGTCTTGCCTCATCCACATGAGCTTTTAGTGGGACATCCAAACACAAAGCATAACAGGTGACAATTTTTTTTCTGAGACAGAGTCTCGCTTTGTAGTTCAGGCTGGCCCTGAGCTCAGCCTCCAACTCACATCACAACAATCCTCCTGTCTCTGCCTCCTGAGTGCTGTGGTATGTGGTACTGGTTGCTGCTGGGCATGAGTCTCTATGCCCAGTATTGTATGTGGTTACCGGGGGACTGACACAAGTGCAGGAGCCACTGAGCTAACTCCTTGGCCCCCCACAGGTGAAAAATTTAATGATCCCAATAAATAACTCTTGTCCCCATGCCTCATTACGTTGCTGAGGATGAGGCCCAGGGCCTTGTTTGCACTAGGCAAGTGCCTACCATTGAGCTACATCCATAGCCCCCCTATTTCTCTCTTTTTATTAAACTTTTTGCTTAAAATTTTTACTTTGTGGATAAAA
>PVIR01008480.1:0-56667 GCA_004026965.1 Petromus typicus
CAAAATTAGTTTCATAGTAAAATAAAATTGCAAGACAATCTTGCTTACTAATATAAAAGTAGGAAAACAAAAACCAAATCTAAAAATGCAAAAAACGGTATTATAATTTTGACTAATTTGGATTTATCACATGAAGAAAAATAACTCAATACCAGAATATTTGTCAATTATCTCATCTTAATGAAAGATTAAATCTAAATGAAATATGAGCCTCTGAATAGAAATAAAATTGGATAAAAGTATAATAGACAAATCAATGAAATGTTTTTATTAAAGTGAAAAAGTAATAAGCTAATAGAGGTGATGATAGTTTTCTCTATTCCTTAACATATATGTACAAGAATCTACATGAAGTGCTGTAGTCAGAAATAAACTATTTGTGACTATCATTTAAAGTAAAAAGTAAACTGCTACTTACCTGTATTCAGGGTTATACTAGAACTTCTCCTAGTCTGCAACCTAAGTCAAGGAGAAAGGAATAAAATGTAAAGTGATTAGACAGGCTTTATTTGAACCTAATGCATACCTAATCAAAGTCTACATGAATTCTAGGTTGTATACAGTTAACAGCTTCTACAAAACAATGCTTAGGTCAGGAACAGTGCTTGGGAATATCACTGAATACTGAATCATGATGTGGCAAGTAATCTGCTTTTCAGTGGTTTAACTGTAAATGACATTACAAAAACCCACAATCTTAAAAATATGTGAAAACCCCCAAGAATGCGAAACTATAGTATCATTCTAAATACAAAGCTTTGTTTCCTGTTCATTTTCCTAAAATAATGTAAACTTCTCGCCTAATTTTGATGTATCATGACAGTTTTCCTTGAAATTTAAAAAGTTGATTCTACAGTTTGTGTGGAAGTGTAAAGATCTAATAATACCTAAAACCTTTCAAAGGAGAAAAAGATGCGGTAACATGTTGCCCACAATAAAGCTTTTGGATTTTGGACACTGTAAAGTATAATGATATTAAACAAGATTAAACATAATCAAGCTCAGCAGACAGCTCTAAAATAGGCTGCGAATTTCCATCATCCATATTTGGGAAAATTTACAATTGGTAAAACTTCTAGTTTTAGAAATGAATTTTTGATAAATATTGGTGAAACATTGTCTATGTGGAAAGACATAAAATTGAATTTCTCCCTGAAACTGTATTCTTAAAGCAACCCTGAGTAGATAAGAAAGTATAAATATAAAAATGATTTAAAACTCTTTAAAGATAATTTGGGATGGTGATGTCTTCATATCACCAAATATCATTTCTGTCATGAAAAATACGAGCTGTCGCTTCAAAGAGCATTATCAGGAAAATAAGAGAACTCCAGGTGTGACTAAGGAAGAAAAAAGCAGAAAAATCATCAGAGGACTTGAATAAACTTTCTGCAGAATAAGAAAAAAAAAAGTGAAAAAATTCTTCTGATTAATAACCAAGGGCATTTTATTTCTAGTGATTTTTAGCTTTATGTACTTTGAATTAGCAAAAGTAAAAAAAAAATTGACAATACAAGTGTTGCATAATATGTGAATTAATGAAAATACGTATAATCTATAGGAGTATAAATTATATAGCCTACTTCAGAAGAGAAGTACTACTAAATAAACGAGTAGACATACATGCTGTAACAAATAATTCAACCAATATGTGATTATGCTAGAGACATATTTAATGTAATCACCTTATTTTATTATGAGAGCAAAAAGCTGAAAGCAATACAAATACCAGAAGTAGCATAATAGACAATCATGCACATGAATACTACAGAGTGATAGAAACAGACCATGGTCACACCTCAAGATATCAATAGAGAAACAAAGACAAACCACAGATTAACACATATTGTAAAACTCTAACTTCTTCTAGGTCATAATTGATCAAAACTAAACAAGACAGTGGAATCAAATTAACTCTTGTAGAAAATTACTAGCAAAACCGAGAAGTTCTGACTTCCAGATTTCAAAAAAGATGGATAAACACAACGTGCTTTGGTGAATTACTGGAATTGTATCTGCTCTGTCTTTTTCATTTCAAAAATACTAATATACTTTCCCAAGGTATAACTAATAGACTTCATGTTTTTTTTCTTGGAATGAATTACCATGGGGAATTAGTTGAAGCTATTTTAGGAAAGATGCCTTGAGAATCCCAGAAGAAAAGTGTGGTAAGGAGATTTCTTGACAGGAGACCCTTAAGATTATGTCTCTGGGGAGTCTTGAGCCTGGTTCTACTTCAGGAACCTCTTCACCTTTATAGTTATAACTCCCATATAAAATCCTTATTTATTTTGTTAACTCTATTGATAACATCTTTATTTTATGAAAACAGTGTCTTAAATGTAGTGATTCTCTGAAGATAGCTAGCCATCATTTTAGAAATCCTTACACTGAATTATGAAATTGTTTAGTTCATCCTGAAGAGGCAGATTGATTCAGGGTAAATGGTATGCACTCTAGAGGAAGAGGCAAAACTGAGCTAATCACTTTAGATATTCTATTTCCTATGCAACTAGGCTTAGTGTGTTCATTTTGTAAATATGATTTACAATTTGTTGGGCATTTGTTTGCTTGAATAGGTTAGAAATTTGAAAGCTGTTTTAATATCACAGTAAATTCATATCATGATATGAGTTCTTATATTCTGCGAAACACATATTCTTCTCCTATTTTCTCTTTGACAGAGCTAGAAGCCAAACAATAACTCTAAGTTATTGTTTCTTAAGCTCTTGTAGAAATTTGGCAATTGTCATAGAAAGATATGTAACTACCAAATAGGGTACAATATTGATGTATTTTGACACCAATTGGAAGAGGTACAGGAGCAGTACATTTTTCCTTATGTTTGTATAATCTTTGCCTACAGCTATATCACCAGGACCAGTAGGATGTTTACCATGCACGATGAGTTCTTTATAAAGACACTAAGGACTACATCTTTATTGGATTAAATGATATTTAGAAGGTATTTTGGTTGGCTGTGGCTGGATGAGGAAAGCTTACTTTTATTTGTACATTTTATATACACATTATGATCATAGTAAACATTGAGGGTTTGTACCTGTACATAACAGATCTTGATTCTTATTTTTCCCAGTCCCATGCCCTCCTTACAACTCCTTGAACCTTATATACATAAACTTTGTTCCCTTTTTTAACATCAAATCTCTTGAAAGAAAGGCAAGAAAACAATTAATGGGGATATATTTTTTAAAACTGAAAGATCTTATAGTTACAATTGGGGTAACAGAAAATTGAGCTGATTGTTTCTGGTTGTTTTGCTGTGTTTCCTACTAAAGACCATTATTACAATGTGTCCTTTTTCACAGCCTCTCCTATACCTTACCACTTCATTAAACAGTGGGGCATAAGTCTTCCCTTTGAGCATGGACAGGTCTTTGCACCACCACTAACAGTTATACAAACAGCATTTCTGTGTAACTTTTGAGACTAGATCCAAGACAAAATATGATTTTCACCTGGATCTCTTTGGGGTCATTCACTATGAGAAGTTACAGAAGAGCAACATGGGCCCCTTGAAGAATCTCACATCAACTAGCTCAGAGGCCTCTGGTCTTCAGGCTTGTACAAGCTTTGAGAGGACAGGAAATCAGTAATGTTCTAGCTGTGTGAGTTCAACAGGAGATGGTACATCTTTCCCTCAGCAGGAGCTTCTCTGAACAAATGTGAATTTCCCACAAACCTGTCCTCCTTGAAGATTCCTATGTAAAACAGAGGGTATTTTAGATTGCTCAATTCTGCAAAGGATTAACTGGAAAATTTGGTTCCAAAACACAACTAATAGGTATAAACTATCAAAGAAAGGAGCTAGAAAACAAGAATATCAAACAAAGAAACCCCCAAATTATTAGATGGACTTTGATAGAGCTCCACCATCAAAGTTTCTTTAAGTTCTTCAAAGAAAAATTTCTGTCTAACCACTGGAGGAGGTTATTAACTGTAAGCTTTGAATTAAAGAGGCAATTGAGAAAATAATTAGATTATTTTATTTATGATTTAATGGAGTTTCTTTGGATGAATCACTATCCTCAATCATTCTTTGAAGTAAAGTTTGCCAGTGCAAATGAAGTGTCTAGAACGTCTTGGCAAGAAAAACGCCAATAATTGTTAAGATCTAATAAAATTTTCTTCACTTCTGCAGGGAAAAAATTGTTGGGAGTGTTGGATATAATGTGTACTTTATTACTTTTAAATGGAGAGAAGACATTCTCTATGCATTAGCAATTTTGTGAATTTAAAAATTTATATGAGTGGAAGTCAGGAAGACCCTCTAAAATTGAATATGACCCATATTCAATAAGTAAAGTAGGAAAGTAACTCACTTGGTGAAATTTTAAGTTGAACATTTAGTTGAACATTTCATTTAATGTTGAACATTTAGTTACATATGCAGATCTTTTTTGGAGAAGACAAAATAGATTCTCTATAGGACACAATTCCTTATTTAGAAAGACTTGATATCTTTAGTAACTTTTTGAGAAAGATATTTGACATCTTATAGCCTATTTATTTATTTGTGTTTGCTTAAAGAGCCTCAGCTATATCCTGTGTACTTGAAGCCATTTCTTCCGAATATGCTTCCCCCCATATGAACTTTCTGACATTGATGAAATCCTAAGCCCAGAACCTGTGAACCTCACACAAATCCACACATATGAACGTGATGTTCAAGGAGGACTTATATGGATGACAGTGGATAACTGAGAAGCCTGACACTCCTTCTGAATCTGTTTTTCACCCCAGTATATCCATAGGAGACAGAACAGAGTTGTTCCAATTACAGGCCATTTGAAATATACAAGATGTAAGAAATAAAAGACTGTGAAGACAGCAAATCCAGTGTGTTAGTAACAGGCACAGATACATGTCCCATAACCCACATCTTGAGGGTCTTCCCCTTTCTCCAATTTAGTCAAATACTATATTAACAGACAATGGCTCGTGCTCTTCCACCCTAGTTTTCTTGGCCATGTGATCTTGAGCTCCCTGAATGATTCTGGGGGCAAAGATGAGTCCCAGTGCACAGTGAAAGTTAATCTGATCTTTATGAGAATAAGTTTTTACTTTCAAAATAATTAACATAAGGTTTAATTATCTATATCTATATCTATATCCATATATCATATATATAATATATGGTATACATATCATATATAAGGTTGAATCATATATGTTATATTATATATTCTATATTATCTATATTATATATAGATATTATATATAACTTTGGAAAATCCTTAAATTTTATATATAGTTTTGGAAATATCCTTAATAAAACCAAATGGATTCTCCTATTATACATTATTATATACATTTAACATCCACCTGTACATCTATATTTTCTCATGATAATGAATGTTAATTCTAGTAAAAAATTACATTTCATGAAAAAGCAACTCTTCATTCTTAAAATACGACTGGAAATTCTAACATATCTCTCCAATCAGAACAATGTTTTTAATCTAGGTGAAAGTGTTTGAGAAATGCACATTTGTGTGCTGTTAGTTTTCTGTATAGCATTTAAGAATATGAGTTTTAATTAATCTACAAAAGCGAATGTTTTAAAAGAAGCATATTGTTTTCTTTTTAACAGTTTCAAAGGGTGCTTACCTTGAAACTTGCTCAGTGATTTAGTGCATAGAATTGATATGAAATATTTTAATTTTTAAATTGAGAAAATGCATAACCATAGTAAGTAATACATAAAGAAGGTACAGAGCAAGGTATCAGCGATATATCCTGGCCAGAATTGCATTGCATTTTCCTGTTAAACTCTGGCTACTTGAAATCACCAAAAGTTCAATTATCCATTATTGTTTATTTTCAAAAGAAAATGTGCTAAAGATTATTTTATATATTTATGCAGTTTTTAAAAGTCTAAGGCAGCTGATTTATTCATGAATTGTTGAGAGGACACAGACAAATCCCCAAAGTGATGCTAATTTTTAAATTAAATAAACATAAATTAATCCACATAGCTGGTTGCAAATAACCCTTAGAAATGCATTGAATTCATTATAAGCCATTAAAAAGCATTCAATAGTTACCAACAAAGAGAGAGTTCATAAAATAAGCTTACAGTTTTTTTCTATTTTATAGTGATGAAGCTTACCCACATCTACCAAATCACATTGCTGTTAGTAATATTTTCTGGAAAGAATAGTTTCAGACTTTCTGTTCTTCATTAAAAAATACTAAAGCTTCAAGATACAGAGCATTGAATAGAAAAATTTTAACATGAATATCACTAAGGCTAAAGCTACCTTATAATCTGTCTTTTCATACACAAATAATTAAGTATCTTTCATGGATTGCCTAATGCTGTATTTTATTCCACAGAGAATAATGTAAGAGGAAGCTCAAACATTAACTCACCTGGCTATATCAAAATGATAGCTACATTTAATGTCTGTAACAGGCTATGCACTGTCATGGGTAGAGTGCATTTTCTCAGCTACTCTGAGTTACTCTAGAATCAAGAGATAAATCCCTCTGACTTTCATAGAATGATTTTGCTTTCTATGACCTGTAGTCCAAATTGGCCCACCACCTGCTTTTGTAAATGAAATCACATTGGAAAGCAGCTACTGCTATTTGTTCACACAGTCATGACTTTTTTCTCTTTCCTATGCCAGGAGAATTTGCAACAGAAAATATAGACAAACTGTGATAAAAAAATGCAGTGAATGTGTACCTTACACATTTGATTAGAGCAAAAGGTATATTTCTACTAATCCCACTAAAAATACTTCCTCTTCCTCATATAGACTTAGTCCATCAGTCTTAGACTTTCTGAAGCACTCTGAAAGTCCTTTTTATGAATGTCTCCAGTTGCACTGTCTTGATACCCTGAACTGATTGAAAATTTTCACCTCTACTGGCCCCTTTGATTCTGAGAAAGAGCTAGTATTGGAACAGTGCTAGAGCCAGTGAATGTGGTGGAGAAAGATTCAACACTCTCAAGTTATCTGGCAGAAATTGCCACAGACATTTTGAATTGATTCAACATACTGAGACAGCGAAGAAGACACTAATGAAAAATAGTTACCAGAACCACTTCAGAAAAAGCAAGGATAGGATAACTGTGTCTGCTTTGAGAGGGAGTATTTGGAGAAAAAAAAACAATAATGTCTTTTAATATAACAGGTTTTATTTTTAATTAAATATTCACATTACAATTTGATCACAACTCATGTTCTACCGAACAATATTTGCTACCTGGCTCTCTACAAAATATGTTTGTTGATCTCTGCTCTATGTACGTCAGTAAGCAACAATTGCCTTTCAGATCTGGAGCTTTCTCATGCTCGAACTTGTTTTTTTACTCTATATCATGACACATTTCAAAGGAACAATGTCAAGGAAGTAAATAATGAGTTTACTCAATTTTAAAAACTGATTTATTTTGATAGTTTGCAATAACAAAATAATAGTTCTTGATTTAAATTCTAGCTTAGAAATACATTAAATTTTGAACCCAAAACAGGATTAAAATATTCTGAGGATATATCAGTTTAAAATGATAATAATTCTTGCTTTTTCTTCATTCAAACCCCCAAGGCAAATAGGCTTTTTCTACCTCTATTTACTCTTATTCTGAAATTCTGATTCACAGATGTTTATCTGTGGTAAATCAGATTCACTAAGATGTTAATGATTTAAAATGGTTTGAAGTACTGTTTACAATAGACAATGCAGAGGGACTATGTTCATATGTGCAAAATAATAAGTACAATATATTAAAGTGACTCACAGAAATTCATTTTCAGTAGATAAGAAATAGTACATATAAATATTCAATTTAACACAAATTTGTTTAGGAGTTTTCAAGTCTTGTGAAATATTTTTGAGGGTCACAGTAATTAAATATGCATACATATTGATTTATTTTGAAACTCAATTTTACTTACAGTGCTACTTTAAATTACCCATGTACAGAAACAGACACAAACAAGTATAGTATATTCACTTTAATTAAAGTTATCAGCAATTATAATGTATACATTCCAATGCTACTTTCTACATTGTAAGTGAGTTTACCTTCTATGGAAAAATCAGTATGGAAATTCCTCAAGAAAGGAAAACTAAAAATTCCACTTGATGTAGATGTTCTACTTGTAGGTATAATGTCTTCCTGAGAGAATTAAAGTCAATATATTACAGAGAAACACATATACCCATATTTATAGCAGCACTATTTGTAATAGCTAAATCGTGCAAGTGGTCTATATGCCTACTGTCAGAGAAATGAATTTAAAAAGTGTAGTATTTATACACAACAGGGCACCGCTCTGCCATAGTCGTCCTCGGAGTCGGGGTGGTCACAGCCAAGGATCAGGCTCAGAGGTCCAGTCTGAGAAGTTGAGTGCGCAGAGTCACCAAACAGATTCCGCGGAGGTTTTGGTGAACACTTCTGTTTTTATTGAGGATTAAACAGGCTTATATAGATGACAGAGAATGAGCGTGGCTATGAGCACATAGGGGCAATAGGGCTGTAGCTCATTGGTGGGGCACAAATTTTTTACCTTTTATGGTTAGCTCATGGCCAAACGAAGGAGTCATGACTAGAGGAGGACCGGAAGGCCCCAAAGAGGCTATATATAGGCCAGTTTGTACACACGGGAGTGAGCATGCTCGAACTCCTGTGGATGTCTCCTAGGAGACATACATGCGGCATACTTGACCCAACCTGACTTGAACTTCTCCTTCAAAGAACAATAAACTTGAGGCAGTTGTAGATAAATGGAAGAACCTTGAGATTACCATAGTAAGTAACATAAATCTGACACACAAGTTTAATATTGATGATTTTTCTTCTATGAGAAACTCAAAATATAAATTACAAGCAAAGTGAAAGATGAGTAGTAAGAATTAGGAAGATCTTTCTCTTCAAATAATAAGAAGAATAAGAGCTAGGAGAGGGAGAGAGGGAAGGGGGTAGAAAGAAAAAAAAAATGATAGGAAAAACATGGAAACTGAACTTTGACAAGTAGGAAGAGGAACCAGAGTTGGAAAAACAATAAGGGATAGGAAGAGTAAGAAGCAAAAAAAACCCCAAAAACAAAATTAAGATACGTTATGTACCTGCACCAATGCTCTACAATAGTTGTAGTTATTACATAGTACAAACCTGTGTTAATAAAAAAGGTTTTTAAAGTTAAAGTAATTACTATGATAGGTGCAAGGCATCAAATGCTTAGGTTCTTGAGGGAATGACAGATGTCATACATATTTTTTGAATATTGCATGTAAAGTTTTACAACTAAGATAATAAAAGCAATACTGAGATGCATTCAAAGAAACTCATGTTCATATTTGAATAAGGGAGGTAGTAGAATTGAGTTATTGTATAACGTGTCTGCCTTGCTCCTAAGCACAGCTGATTTTAAGAAGAATGATTCTTCATTGTGTGGTCCTGTGCCTTGTGGAAGGTTCAACAGTATCTCTGACTTACACCACTGAGCATCAGTTGTAACAACCAAAAACAACAACATCCTCCAGTTGTAACAACCAAAAAGTACCTGCAGACATGGTCAGATGTTACATAGGAGCAAAATATGCCTGAGAACCATAAGGTAATGAATAGATTGAGTTAAATAAGGTAAAAAAATAAATCCTGGATGTGACAATAGGTTAGCTACCCATGTGAGAAGTGATCAGAAGAACAGAGAAAGACCAGAGAGAGTATATTGTGCAGGTCAAATATACAGAGCTTGACAGATTGAAAACAGGTTGTGCAGCAGTTTTCTAGTGTTAGCAGAGAGAGGAATCACAAGAGGGGTTTGTTATAAAGTCCAAATGATGGCAATTTTGATTCATTTGGTTTGAAGTGAGAGCCAAGGATGAAGTTTTTAACAAAATCACATTTTGAAAACAAGAATTAATGCAGGCAGTGGGAAACTATTAAAAAAAACAAGTCTAGAAATAATGAGAGCATAACCCAATTAGTGATAAACTAAAACATGATAAAGTAGGCTACACTAAGGTTGGGAGTTGGAATCAATGAATAACCCATGGATAGCTGATAATTAAAATGAGAGATATTTTTATTTAGAAATTACTGAGCAAGAAAATGCATGAATATGCCTCTCACTGTCCTGTGGAAAAGAGGCATTTGGTTCTTTCTTAGAATTAAGCTTCAAGATGCAGTGCTTTATAGCAGGTCTTTATTCTTTTGGAAATCTTTACCACGAGGCCACCAATAACATTGGGACCAAGATTCTCCAGACTTGGATTACTGCTTTTATCAGTGGGATGAAACAAAATAGAGATTCCCATACAGGTCAAACATGATTATATGTGCTTATAAAATTGTAATGTACATGGAATTATTTGAAGAAACATTAATGTTAATGATTTGCAGGTCTAAAATGTCTGTCTCCAAATGGCAAGCAAAACGAAGATGTTTGTGGGTGTGCTTGAGGGACACCGTAGTGCTGTGTTAGGTCCTTTGTCATCTGTGCTTATTAAACTGAATGCTGCTGATGATTCAGGGTTCCTGGGAGGAAAGATTCTTGTCACAGAGTACATTGCCTCCCAGAAGTTTTGATAGTTTATTACACATGGCTCATGTTCAAGAGCCCTGTGGTTGATGTTAATAAAATGAAATGACTCTGCAGAAGTGAAAAAAAATAGTATTATCTTAGAAATAGAATTTTTGATTCCCATGGCCTCAATTCCTGATTTAATATCTCACTATTATATTCATAGTATTAGGCTCCTCATTCAATATTTATTTATGAATGCTAAAGATAACTTACACTAAAGAAAGAGGAACAATTTATCCACCTAAAATATCCAGTCCTTTTATAAGAAGTAGGCAAAGCAAAGTATTTTAAGACATTTTGTTAAATTTGCTAGTGGAGAACCAGTGAAACAAGGCACAGAGTATGATGTATTCCTAAGCCACACATCTTCATTTTGGAAAGGAACTATTCCAATTTAAAATTCTTTTGCCTTGTGAGTAACTTACTTAAAAATTCTCCCACAAAGAGAGGATGTGAGCTGTCTTTAAATTGTGATTTTGTAATATTTAGTTAACATTTGTATTCTAATTAGATAGACATAATCTAAGGCAGCAGTGATATTTTAATTATCATGATTGCTAATAGAAATAAATTTTTAATTATTGAAATTTAATGATGTTCAATACATGTGGATTAGAAATAGTAAAAAGCCATTACCATGCAGGTCTAATTAGGGTCTAAAAATTTAAGTGACTAATACTCTCTGCCCATTGACATGGAGGCCTTGATTGAGGTTTTTTTTTCTGTTGAGGTTTGTATGTAGCTACTTGTTGGAGGATTGTGTCTAGTACCTTGTACTAGGTGAATGTATTTTGGGATGCATAAAAGATTCTTCATTTTACTTATGCACTTTTTAGTTTGCATGTTAATAACTTAATACTTATGGGAAAATAGTTCTGAACATTCTCTGAACTACATACTTTATACCTGGGATGCTAGTAAGGAAAAATAATAGCATATTCCATTGCCTCTGAAATATGCTTTTAAAAATATTAAACCATTTCTGAAATTGATACTTACTCTACAGTCTTTGTTGACTTGGTAATAGTCAAGGTACACGTGTTATTTTCAATATATTGATGTAAGAGAAAAATATTATCAATAGTGTAGCTTGTGGAAGACTTGAAATTCAAGACAATGGTATAAACCAATGGTGGCAAACCTATGGGAGCTGTAACACAGAAAGTTATTTACATATTTGAAAGCTCTGAAAGGTTTGCTAGCACTGATGTGAATTCATTCAAGAAATATTGCTGAAATAAGTTTGATGGAATAGAGGATTATATTTTAAGATTTGATGGGCACCATTGATGTTTATGATTCTGGGTTTCCAGTTAATTTAGAAGAGTTCAGTTTTGAAGTTGGAGATGTTTTAGGAGTACTTTAATATATTTTCCATATATCTTCCATTTTATTTACAAAAAATGATGTGTAATAATTTTCTAAAACTTTATGTCTAAATTAAGCAGCTCTTTAATTAAGCATACAATGATTTCTAAGTAATAAGAAATATGTTTTTTCATGGGTTAGCAGTAAATGATTCTTGATCTGTGTTTCATATGAAACCACAATTTGCTTTATATAGTGTATGACATTTCAGAGTAGATGAAATATAGTCATTTTGAATTAAGAATATCTACATTAATTTCTTATAATATCCTATTCCAAGGTGACGACTGTCACCTTTCCTTTGTAGAGTACCAAAGGGAAGAATGCCACTTGCTGAAGTAGGCTCACAACCTAAAATTCTAAGGACACTAGAATACAGTCTCAAATTTCTTTTCAAATCCTACCTCCATTCCTGTCCTGAGGAACATCTCTGGATTCCTAGAACCAAGGAAAGCAATCAGACTTCAACATAACTATGAAAATGAACCACAATAGTGACTGACTACAGTGATCTATGAAAATTCTTCAAAATAGTTAAGGGTGAAAATCTAAATAAAACATATATCTACAAGATTCACAGGTTTAAAATAGTAAGTTCAATAATGGAAATATTCTATATTTCAATTAATGAAAGTATTTCCAAGCTTAAGCAAATACGAACTGAATCTAAACTATTAGCCCTAAAATTTTCTATGTTTCACCTCTCAGTAAACTACATGAGCTATTTTGTAGGGTTTGGTACTTAAATATTTAAATAAGTATGCCCTTCTTCCCCATTATCAAAACACCAAATCTTTTCTCTGTGTTGTTTTGTTTTGTTTTAACTTCAGTATAAAATTTCTTATTTTTCTTTCCTTCACCTAAACTCTCATATTTTTAGATTTTGCACAATTTGTTACAATTGTAACATAAAACATAAGCTCATAAGAAAAAATGGCCTAAATGTTCCAACATTAAGAGTACATTTTATTCATATTAAATTTCTGAATGAAGTCATACAACATGCCTTGAGCTGGAAAATGTAAAGAGCACAAAAGTAGATTTGAAGAAATTTTGTGGAGATGATAAAGAAGTAATTGAAAAGGAGATATGCTTAAGTGTATCAATAACATCAGTTAAAGTGTGTCCATTTTAAGTTAATACAACTTGTGAATAAACTAAATTTGCAGGAAAAATTACAGAAGTAGATTTATAAGTGAACTCCTCAACTCATAAGCAATTTCTTATATAGTTGTTTTCTTTATAAGGTAGCAATTCCTTAGAGTATAACACCATTGTTATGCAAGAAATTCCTATCAGAGCTCTACTCTTAGAACACTGCCTGGATAGAGAAAGCTTTGACAAAAACCTAAGAGAGAAATAAAAGCTTCCTGTGAGAATCAAAAGTAACTCTTGGGTTTTTGGAGAGAATGAAAAATAAAAAGAGCATGACGTTGGTAAGAGGAATCAACAAAACTACAGCACCGTGTTCTTTATCAAGCAAGAAGTGCTTGTGCAATGGCTCTGTCACTTCTGGAATCAGAGACAGCAATTGCTCAAGGCAGCAATTCTGTGGCAAGTGGACTGCTGCCTAAGCTCCTGACTGCTTCTTTTTCCATATCTACACAGAGAGAATGCTCTCCATACAGAAGTCAGCAGAAATAAAACACCAGTACACAACAAGTGAGGTGGTAACAAGAGCAGATGCTATCAGGATTAACGAAAGAGAGCATGGATTTGTGTTTTCAGGAGTAATCACTTTAACACAAAAGAGCTTTGGAATTTTCCCTGAAGGAAAATGAATATCTCTGGTGTCGACAAAGACATCATGCTCAAAGGAATAAAAAGTAACACATATTTATTGGTATATTGAAGCCCATACAACCTGTTACCACTAGGAACATATTTGGAAACGTATAATATTCAAAATTAATCTTATTTGGTTGCTACAGCGTGGAGAATGTATTCTAGCTAAGCCTCAGGAGAACTCAGTAAGACATAGAAAGGGATCCTTCTGAGGTGCAGTGGATCTTGATGTATGATAGTTACTGCTAAAGGATAGTAGAAGTGGGATCCTATACAGGATAAGATGATTTAAAGAAGCAATAACAATTCAATAATTTAATGTCATAAATGATGTTTTTCCCCAACATATGAAAACTAAAGTGAAGCTAAGATTGAATGGGTGAGGAGTAGTGATATTTCAGAATAAGATAAATTGGTCATTTGGAATATTGCTTTTCAACTGAGTCTGGATGGAGTCCTCTTCTTTGTTAAAGACCTTGCTACATTGTATTGGGAACTTGCAGTTTGGTTAGTCCTGGAGGAGAATTTTCATTTATTCAGGAAGCTTGACCAGAAAACCATTTAGAGTTTATAACCTAAACAAAAAGGTCTATATGTTTTTCATTGACTGTTAAAACTTTGAAATAAAGTCATATGAATGAAAGTGGACACATTGAATACTATCATGATGCCATAAATCAAGAAGAAATGAAAACATATATGACCAAGACTGGACCTGTTTGGATGAGACACAGCATGAAACATTGAGCATTACACACCAAGCAGAATAAGCACCCATACAGAGCCACCAGTCTATCGTAATCTGAAGGATCTGACAGAAAGAGAAGAAGAAAGGGATGAGTTTTGCTCCAGCTGATGATCTTCTATTAAACACCTGGAATTCATTTTACCATTATTTGGTGATTATAAATGGTGTGGTCGGCACCAACTTGGGGTGATAGCCTTTTCCAAGTTGTTCTTCAGAGGTTTGTTCAACAGCACCCTCATTTTACTCACCTGGATCTCATAAAAAATTTCAGCCTAAGTGAAAATTGTCTGCACAGTAAGATTTGGATCATGTGTATCATGCAAGTGACTTTGGAAAAAGAATTTAACCCTTCTGAGCCTTCTTGTAAAATATACAAGGGAATATAGATCTAGGGTGGCCAATGCTGTCAGTTAAAATAGTGAAAATGACTGATCCATACAAAATATTCAATTATGTGTGGGCAAAATCTTCTTTCACTTTAAGTCCCTTTTCCTCTGCTTGCCCTTCTTCTTCTTCCTCTCTTCCCTTCTCCTATTTAAACAAGTTCTTCCTATTTCCTAATAGCTATCTTCTATTTTACATAATATTTATATGTTATGATTTCTTATACAATAGAAACAACGTGATATTTTATTTATTTAATTAGGATTATGGTCTGGAGGTGCCTCTGTTCACCTAAAAATATCTCAGCTTTGTCTTTCTTTAAGGTAGAGTGGTACCCATCATGTAGAAATACCATATATTTATTTTTATCCATTCATCTGTAGATGGGCTGTTGCCAAGATTTAGCCACTACAAGTTCTGGTGCTATAAACATGGATATGCTTAATCCTTGGGTATCTTGAAGGTATCTAGAGGTCTAGAACTAGGAAGTAGTAAATGCACGGACAATACAACTTATGCTTTCTCCATTTTCATCTTTACTTCTGCATGTGCTTCTGTCCTACACAGGTTTCTCAGGGATTCATATCCATATCCACGCAACAAATTAAAGCACTACATGTTCATTGTTCAATAGGTCACCCTGAGGATGTGACTTTCTCTCATCTGACTGCATGAAAGGGAAAGCTGAGTCAAAATTTAAACAAAGTTGCCAGAGACTCAGCTTTGGGAAATGAACACTATTGACTCCTCCTGGGTAGAGGGTGACAATAGGTCACTAGGAGTAGGGAAGATAATCAAAAGTTCTCACTGCAAATATCTATTAATAAATATTAATTATCCTTCTAGGTCATAATGGCAAGAGCTGAATTTATTATTGTACTTAATGACTAATTTGACTAAGATAATAATAGTGTCATTTATGAGTGCTTATTTTCAATGGGACAGGCACTTTCTAGACCCTTAACCCCAAAACCCTATGAGTAGGTGCTTTGATTATCTTGAATTAGAGATGAGAAATTTAGGCTTAGAGGACATGTTCAAATTTGCATGATTTTTGTGATCTCTAACAGAGAACAGAATGTCATTAATTCTATTAAATATTTCAACATAGATTTAAGTCCTAAATATCAGAAGTATGCCAAAAAGAATCTGAATGAAAATGAATGACACATTCAATGGTGATTTGCAACACTTCGATTTAAGGTAAGAAAAATGAGAAAAACATCCAATTTTAGAATACCGGATATTTCAAAAGTAATAGGCTGAAGTTTCATTTTAATGCCTACAATAAATTTTAAAATAAGAAAATCAAAACCAAATTTTCAACCTATGATTTTGAGGAATCTTTTTATTTTAACCTCCATAAGACTTTAAGTTTTACTATATAAAGTTTCAAATATGTCTTTCAGTAATATAAAGACACAAAGAAAATGGCATGCAAGGCTACTAATTCTTTGAACATTTCAGTTTGCTAATCACACTTAAGAGGAAACTTGCCAGGCATTTGTCAGTCATACTTAACCATTCAACTAAAGTTAAAATCAATTTGAACTATAAGAAAAGATGAAATAAGAGCTAGTCTTCCAAGGGGAAAAAAGTGAAAGTAGAAATGAAGAATAAAGGTGACAAGGCCAACATCAGAAGCAGTAATTATAACCTCTTGTGGGAGCTCTAACTTGGAGAGTTAAAACTTGTCCTACAGTTTTGAGAGCATGAAATATTAGCCTGATATAAAGCAAAACAGTATGTCAACTTCAACTTTCCATCTCAAACACATACAGATTTTCAGAAAACATGTCTTTATACAGGAAATAAAAGAGCCTAATTTTATATAGGTTGCAGTTCCTGAGCCAGTGTTCTATAAATAACCCACTGATGTCAAGTGAATTACAGTCTTCTCCAGGTAAGGAAGCTGTAGGCAAACCCAGAAGCCTATTAAGAAGACAATGACAAGCTTTAGGCACTTACCTGCATTAGCTCATCACCAGTAACACACCAGAAGTCTAAAGCTAATCTGACTGGGGACTGACTGGAATTGAATCCACCGTAGGATTTTTTTTCCCATCTTAACAGCTTTGTGTGTTTAAACAAAAAATCTGATTACTAGCTTGGTCAAGAGCAATTTGAGTTTCTCTTTAAGTCCAGGAGAAATCTGCTTGCTTTGATTACTTTTACTGAGGGAATAAGAGTATTTATGAAACTAAGAATACACAAAATATTTTAGTACATATTCACTGTCTCCAGATGAGCTAGAAACACAGACATGGAGTATAACTGATTTACCACTGTACATTTACTCCATTGAAAAGATCTCTCTCTATTTTTACTCTATCAAAACACCTCCTCATCTCTCTTTTGCTCTTGTTTACAATGGGCTACATACAGTACCTACTCTGCTTCTTTTCTGTTATTAAAAGCTTTGCTACTTGTAACAGATATGATCTATGGTCCTTTCAGATCTTTGAATCATTGATTCAGTAGACATCTTGCTGGGGTCTACACATTGGCTTCTAATTGTTCACACCGAAATTCTTGTGCATGTCTTCCTTGAGCAGCTGAGAACACCAAGCCATCAGCTAACGAAAGAGCTGGATAACACTGAGATTTACATCCTAACAACTTTGTAAGGTAAGGAGAACCGATTACAGTATGAAGCCTGCGCATCTGTGACTGGTCAGGAAGAATCTCAAAGCATAGTTGGAGCTCCAGGGCTCCCTACAGAATCAGTGTTCCTGCTCTTCCCCTCTTGTCAGTGTTCTCCTGACTTCTGTGGTGCACTTCCCTTCCTTCAAAGGTTATTTGCAATAAATTTTCCTCTCATTGTGTGTTGTGGGTGATTTGACCTGAGATACCCCTTTTCTGGTTTCTGTAATGTTTATCTGGCTAGTGAATGCTATTTAGTCAGCAGTCATTCTAGTAATTTCTAAACAGTCTCTAGTTGCCCTGCCCAAGTCCTTATGTTGTTTAAACTTATAATGAATTAGTAGAAAGAATAATAAAAACTGAAGCCTTTTGCCTGTCCACAAACCATTCTTCCCATACCACGCATCTCTCATGGTGATCTTTGGAGGGTGTGCTATGATTGAGTTCTAAATAGGTAAAAAAGAAGATGTAGTTGAAAAATCTTGACCACTGAAAAACCTAGTAAGTAATCAGATATAAAACATGATTTTAAAACATTATATCCAAACCTGAAAGAACATGCAGCCCCTGTTTAGTATACCGGTTATGATCAGGACAAAGTTTAGTGTATCCAATTGTTGAATGATATTAAATCAAGTAACTATAATTTAAATATATTATAAGTTTTTTCTAGCAAAAAATCTGAATAGTAAAAATCTCATATTGGGAAATTAGAGAATAGATTTATAAATCAACAAATTAAATTTAACTCTAATAAAGTGAGACCTCAATTGTTGTATAAAGAAGAACCAAACATAGAAAACATGCTGAGATGAGGACAATAGATAAAATATCTTTGAATGTTGAAATAGTGAAGTGTAGCAAGCTATGTAGTTCCATTGTGAAGGGGAATATCTTTTTTTTTTTTAATTATTCATGCTTGTCAGAGAAAATGCTATTTTTATTACATACTTTTCTTCTACTGAGAAATGAATGTATTTGCCCAGTTAGATGCCAGGATATGTGACTGAGATCTGACCAACACAGTGTAGGTGGAAGTGATATAAATGACTTTGGGACTTACTAATTTAAGAATAGAGTTTAATGCTAAACATTTTTTTTCTCTAACGCATAATGGAAGGAGTGCAGAATTCTAAGTCATCAAGAAAACTGTCCCCCTTTCCCTCAGACAAATCTTGTGAGTCAGAAATAAGCTTTAATTTACTGAGATCATTGAGATTTCAGAGCTTATTGTTTACTTCTTCATTGTTTATTCTGACTAATTCACAAATTTTAATAACACATAATCAAAACGAAGTCTGAGCAACATCTACACAAATGTTGGTTGGTGATATATTAATGTGCATTTTGTCAAATGTTAAAGAGGGGAATTATTGGTTAAAAGTATAGATTTATTTTTTACATGGGATGGAGAAAGTGTGAAGACAACACAACTACAATTATAGTAATGATAATAAACCACGTGACATAAAACGCCTCCTTTTTAACCTATCAGAGAGTTCGAGATACAAAGCTGTGCTGTAAACTCTAGCTAATTAAAAGCTATTCCTAGAACAGATGATGCCCATGACTGCTTCACTCCTCACTAGGACTCTGAGCACAGGAGGGGATACCTGGGATGCATGGAGGGCTGTATGCGACCAAGTTGTAACGAGGTCAGGGATCAGGTTAGGGATTGGGAAAAGACAGGACATTAGCCCTTCGCCTGTTAGGCATGAAAACCTTGACTCATGTTTTCTCCTAAGGTAGTTATGGACATGGGAAGTTTAGCTAAGAGAAACACAATAAAATTCTGTATCGGGACCGGGGAGTTAGCTCAGTGGTTCCAGCGCCTGTCTTACAAGCGCAAGGACCCGGGTTCGATTCCCCGGTAACCACATACCATACTGGGTGTGGAGACTCACACCTAGCAGCAACCAGTACCACATACCACAATGCTGGGCATGGTGGCTCATGCCTGTAATCCTAGCACTCGAGAGGCAGAGGCAGGAGGATTGCTGTTATATGAGATTGAGGCTGAGCTCAGGGCCAGCCTGAACTACAAAGTGAGACTCTGTCTCAAAAAACCTAAAAAAAAATCCTGTATGGTTCTTCACCTGTCTACAAATGACCAATAGATAACTAAAGTCAATGAAGTTTGGCCTTTCTTTTGTACAACTCTGAATGAAAACCTTCTCTGCTGTGGATATAGACATTTTAGTTCTTGAGGGAGTGTTAATCTATGAAGCCTAAGTTTATTTATCTCATCTCATCATTCTTCAAGACTGAGGACACGAGGATAAGAAGTTAGCAGGAACATTCAGCTGTGCTCAGAAGCTTCCAGTCTTTAACCTAAACATGTGATCAGCTTCATTGCAGAAAAGGCAGAATAAGACGTAACTGCAACCACCACAAACAGAAACAATCATTTAATGAAACAAAACCACCCCTTCACCCATGAGGATTCCAGATGACAAAACCAGGACTGAGATAATGACCAGACTGTGCGCCTTTCCAGCTGTGCAAGCTGCCTGCTTTCCCTCTTTGATATTGTTGCTGTGCACTCACACTTTTGTTTTAATTTCCATTATTAAGCAAGGAACAGCACTAGCCAGTGATAGTGTCCGAATATTTACTGAAACTTTAACAGTCAAAGGTGAGCTGATTTAGCAGGATAGGATTTATAGGACTCATTACCTAGATGGTTTGCAATATACAGCCAATTACTTTTCCTGGGCCATCATCATGTTCTTATAGTCATTATGGAGACACACTAGGAAAGATGAAAGCCCACCCCAACACAGGATTATCTTCACAGGTCTAGAACATGGGCAGAGAATATAAAAGACTTCTCTTAAACATTGTGATGGCAAATTATATGTGGCAATTTTCCTGGCTTGAAGATGCCCGAGAGTTTGTAAAACATAATTTGTGGGAAAAGCCTAGTTTAGCAGAATATACAAAGTTTTTTGATAATAGTCCTCTTACCCTGACCAAACACCAAAGCAACATCTTGCAGTATTAGCAAAGCTGACAGGGTTACTAGAATCCCACAACTTGCCTGTTACTGCACGTGGGGGAGGCAGCTTTTCATTTCCTTCTTTGTGAGGGTGTCAGTGGGGCCCAGTGAGGAACTGAATTTCTCCTCTCTTCCTGCAACACTAAAATATCCAGGTCACTCTTCTACTTAGTTGTATCATTGGTACCACTGCAGGCCAAAGGGAAGATGAACTTAGGCCCTAAACTGGCAACAGAGGGGTGGAGAGAGACCATGAAAAGTGCTGAAAGTTAGTGCTGGTTGAGATTACATTGTCACTCTCTAAATTACTAGTGCAGAGCCCAACAGATGCTGAATTTTTAACCCTCATTCAGAAATAGTGAAGTTGAAGGAGCAGAGACAGGCTGGTGTCATTGGCCTTGGCTTCTAACTGGCTCTACTAGCCTCAGTGGAAAAGAAAGTAGGGAAAGGAGACCATGGGACAGCAGGTTATTCAGTGTCCTGCTTTGTCCCTACCAGTATCAGCAGGGTTCAGAGAGGAGTAGCATCTCCACACTCACTCACTCAGAACTTAAAGTGAATAAGGGATATGACTGCACCAACTGACACCATTTCCTTCACATCACCTGTGTTGAGGCCACTAAGGAGCCTCACTGGTACTAGTGCTTAGCATAGTGAGCACGGGTGAGTGATTGTTCCCTGAGTTTGCTGCATTAGTGTCAGTAGAACTTAAGAAGAGCTAATGTCCACTCCAATCTGGCACCACCACATGAGTCACATTAACAGGATGACTGCCTCCAATGAATATGGGAAAGAACAAAACAAAACAAAACAGCATGATCCAGAGTCTTACACAGTGTTACCAAAAATATCCAGTTTACATAATACGAAAAGTGTCTAGTTATTGAAAATCACTCATTAAACCAAGAACCAGGAACATCTCAACTTGAGTGGGAATACTGAGAGCAGATGCCCACACAGAAAGCATGCATGTGCTGGGTCTGACTGTTAAGCACCATAAAGCAGCCATGGTGAAAATGTCTCATGGAGTAATTAGGATTATGTTCTGTATATATGGAAACAACAGAAACTCTCAGCAAGAAACAGAAGATATAAAACAAAATTGAATGGAATTTGAGGAGTAGAAAAATGCAACAGATTATCCAAGTAGAACACTCAATTTTTAAAATAGCAAATAAAACTGCAATTTAAAAAGAGAGGCTGTGGACTGGGGATTTAACTCACTAATCCCGGTGCCTGCTTTGCAAGCACAAAGTCCCAAGTTTGATCTCTGGTAACCACATACCACAATGCTGGAAATGGTGATTTACATGCATTAGCAATCAGTACCATACACCACAATGCCAGGCTGGTGGCTCACATCTGTAAGCCCAGTACTTAAGAGGCAAAGGCAGGAGGATTGCCGTGAGTTTGAGGTTCACTTGGACTGCATAGTGAGCTCAGGGCTAGCCTGAACTACAAAGCAAGACCTTGTCTCAAAAAAACAAAAAACAAAAAACAAAAAACAAACAAAAAACAAAAAAAAAAACAAAAAAAAAAGAAACAGCTAACTATTGTGACTTATAGAAAGAAAATAAATTGAAAAAAGGTAAGAATAGAAATTCAGAAATTTGTTGGGTAATTGTAAGAAGCCTACTATTTGTATTGACAAACGTTCAGAAATTTTGAAAAAGGAAATTTGCATGTGAAAGAAATATTAAAAAATAATACTTGAAATCTCCAAATCTTATAACAGAAATAAAATTTCATAAATAAGAAACATAAAAATATGTAAGGTCTATTGTACACCTTTTCAGTTGCATATATATTTCCACTGATGTTTATAAGATATTTACCCAAGAGAAATAAGACACACAGACCTAAGTAAAAAGGAAATACAGCTTTTCAAAATTTGTAGGATGTAGGTAATATATACCAGGAAGGGCACTTATTACACTAAATGATTATATTAGAAAAATCCTAATATGATACATTTCTGTCTAATGTAACTAAAATACAGTAAACTCATAAAGAAAATGTAAATTATGAAAATTAATATGTTTATAAGGGACTATGAAATAAAAATAATTAAAAATGAAACCAAAATAATGTCTTTGAGAATACAAGAGAATAATTTTCAGATATATGAATCTAGCTAAACATATGTAAAGCAATGGGGAAGAGGCTAAAGAAATATTTAACAGTAGAAGGATATGACATGTTCCTTCCCTGGAAGTAGCATAGTATTTTAAGCTTTTCTAAACAGAGCTACTTGCCTAACACAATTCCTATCTCAATTCCAGCAGGACTGTTTTATAGGTACAGGCAAGCTTATTTGAAAATATTCATGGAAGGCAATAAAATTAGAATGACTGGAACTGTTTTTAAAAACAAAAACAAGAAAAGTTGCCTGACTAGATCTCTTGAGCAGTACTATTTGAACTAATCAAAATATGGAGAAATAAAAGACACCAACACCAATTAAACAGGATAGAGAAATAGATGAGAAAAATTTGTTCCATGACTTTTTTCAGAACTGTAAATATGGTGGCTCTTCCAGTACCTGTTGCCGGAGCAACTGAGCATCTGGGATGAGGGAAAGTGCTTCACGTGAGTTTCAAACCTTCCACAGAAGTTAATTGAAATTGATCATTGATTTAAATATGAAGCCCCAAATTATTTAACCTTTAGCAAAAGATCATAGTGAGGAATCTTTGGAACCCAGTCTCAGTGTTCCAAGTTATGACACTGAGCCTAGTGTAAAAGAAAATAAATCAATAAACTATGTTTTTAACATTAAAACTTTAGCTTTGGGGTATATCATGTTAGCAGAATGAATACAGACTAAAAGGTGCAGAATAAAATCTTTGTTTGCTGTTTATCAGACAAAGAACTCATACCAAGAATATATAGAGAAAACTAAAAATTCAATAATAAAGGACAAATATCTAAATAGAAGCCAGCAAAGAAACAGACTTTCTGTGAAATAATAGTAAAAAATTTAGAGCATAAATCCATGCTCAACATTATTAGCCAATAAGTACACAGTAGGGCTGTGATGAATTATCAATGTACTTATTGGAATAATTATTATTGTTTGAATACTCTGTTGACAAATATTAACAAGGGTGAGAAAATGTCTCTGCACACTCTTGGTGGGAATGCACAGTGACTCACCATTCAGGAAAATAGGACTGTAGGTACAATTTAACCATATAGTTTCCAGAAAACTCATTAATTGCGCTCCTGGAAATTTATGCCAGACAAATAAATATATATCTACATACAATTCTGTGAATAAATGTTCACAGTATCTTTGTTAGTGATAGCTGAAAGCTACCCAAACATTCTTCCAGGAGTGAATGGTTAAAAAAGTTGTATACATTTGCACAGTGAAATAGAATGCAATAACAAGGCAGAATTGACTATTAATAATGTGATAGTTAAAATGGATCTCAAAGAAACTTCTATTTAAAGAGCCAAACCAAAAGAGCGCATATTAATTATGTCATATTATATTATATTGTATTAATTATATTATATTATATTCATGAATTAGCAGAATTTAGAGGTGGAAAAGATAGCTGTGTTTGTGAGGGTTAAAGTTAGCAATAAAAGGGAATGGTTTGACGGTGAAGAGGGTCCATGTTGCATATTTGTGGTGATAGAACAGTTGCAAGTACACACTGCATGTAGTAACATATATTCATCCATAGATCACGAAGTTCCACAAACGCACATTAACAGGAACACATACAAATAAATACAAGTAAAACTGCTCAAGTCTAAATAAAATTGGTGGACTATACCAATGATGACTCAGTGATCTTCACACTATATCAGAGTTATATTAAGATTTTCTCAGTGGAGGAAGTTGAATCACAGTCATATAAGACCTACTTATTACTTCTGTGACTTGTTATGAATGTGTGATCATTTCAAAATTTTAGAAAATCAAAAAAATGACATAAAGTACTATGTTCATGAAGGACATATAAGGAAAAACAGAAGAACAAATATTAGATGGGATAAACTAAAATAAATAACAGAGTGGTAGACTTACACACAAATAGAAAACCAATGGATATATTAAGAAGTTTAGATGTATTATAGAGTAATACGAGAATCTTGAAAGCATTTTGCTGTATGGAAAAAAAAATTTCAGGATACTCAGAATCAATGATTCTAGTCATTTGAGTTTTAAACTGAGACCAAGCAAATCTGTGAGAGCATAGTAGGGGAAAATGTTTGCCAGGGAGATGGCTCGATTGTCAGTAAAAGGACCCAGGGGAACTCTCCAAATTGATGGAAATAAATGACATCTTGGGAGCTGTGTGGGTGACACAAGTACACGCATTTGTCAAAGCTAATCAGACTGTACACTTGACATGAGTGCATTTCTATGGATACAAATTATACCTTAATTTTAAAATGTCCTTTAAAAAGAACTTCAAAAATTTTCCCACACCCGTATGAATCACTGAGTGCACTTTCTGAGAAGCCCACGTTCCATTTGGAGATTGCTGGAATAGAACAACCACGTGATGCAGTACTAGAAGCCTTTGGGAACTTTAGATCCAAAGGCCTTCAGGCATCAGCCTCACGTGACCGTGTGGGTCACGGGCTAATCAAGTGGTCAAGCTTGTTTTCACCTCCTTTTCCTTTTCCTATTGAAACAAAGGCACAATGAAGACACCTGAAAGTGTTCTTACTGCTGTCAATGTTTTTAACTGAGGAAATGGAGGTTTCCCCGCCATTTTGAGGAGCAACGTTAAGAGAATGGTGATAATTCTTTTAAGGCAAAATGGCATTAGGAGGCTCAGATAAAGTGGGCAAAGCTTGCTAGACTTTTAGGAAACACTAGAATAATGAAGGTATAAATGAAGGTTTAAGTAAATTATAAATGTATAAATCCATACAATAATCTATCTATGAAAATAGGCAAATAAGCTTTACATGAATTTATTTTAGAACACGATGCACTTAAGGTGAAAGCTACCTTTCAGATATCACCTTTATCCCTCTACATCTTCTTCATTTAAAGCGGGCAGTACTCAGTCTTTCGTTACATTTACCTAGTATGAGCTGTTCTTCAAAAATCATCTTATTGATAAATATGGATTAGGGAACTCTCTCTCTTCTACAGTTTTTATTTAAACTGACTTGTAAGGTTAGAAAATATCTCCACTAAAAAAAAATTAAATGAAAACAATATAATGTCTTTGGAAGTGCTTATAAAAGATATTACAAAAAGGCTCTTATTTTCAATTAAGTCTATAAAAAACAATCAGTCTTACAAATACCTTCCCAAGTGATTCAGAAACATTAATTGAGCTGAAGAGAAATTTAAATCAGCTCACAATAAAGTCCAAGTAAGTGTTGTTTTTTAAAGTATGGCAATTTAGATGTGTAGAAGAATATCTCTAGAAGGTTCATCGTAACTCTTTCACTTAAAAAGTGTCAAATGTACCTTTAATAATGTATTTTTATGACCAGAAATAAGAATTAATGTCTTACTATGTCCTTTTCGTGATTTGCCACGTCAACACTAGTGCTGGTGCCTAAGTCTATTCCACTGAAGCAACTACAGAAGGGACATGAACAAATGTCTATTGGACTGATGTGTGCAGAATTACGCAACAATTCTCTGCTGAGAATTACAAAATGGTAGTACCAATTTCGGCCTTCATGGAGAGTGATTCTGATAGGATTTCAATGAATATTTGAAGAAATGAATGAATGACTATCAGGTTTTTGAAGGGGGAAAGTAACACTCCATTCATATTCACCTAACTCTCTGGGCTGTGTCATGAACTTTTCAGATATCATCTGTTCATTTTCAATCCCACCCTCACCTTTTCTTTAGATAGGAATAAAGGACACTTAGACATATTAAGTCAGCCGCTACATATTCTACTACCTGATCATAAAGCCATATACGGTCACAAAATGTCCTTCATTAGAAAATACTACAATTATTTTTATTAAGTAATGGTCAGATTGAGATGAAGAATCACTGTGAGATCCTCTTATCAAGACAGAAGGAGTTGCCCCCAGGTTCCCAGAATTCCAGGCTCCCGAAGAACTTAAAAGCCAAAGAGACACAGCCTAAGGGTTCAACAAGGCCCACACTGTGAAGATATCTTTTTAATTGAGCATAATTTTTCAATGTTATTTTTTCCCAGGAAGGAAATGATATTTTCAGTGTTGTCATCTGCCCAATAAGAATTTAGAACATTTTGAAGTCACGTGTGCTTCTTCCCTTCTCCCTCCCTTTTCTAATCAGCCTACCCCAGTTAATCCATAATCAAGTATTGACATGTGCACTTCTCAAGTGCATCTCTTCAGACTTCTTTTGTGTTCATAGCTTTTACTCAAGACCCATCACTCTCTCTCTCCTCTATTGAAGCTCCTTCCTGACTTCCTCCATGATAGCTGTTCTTTACGTTTTTGTCTAATAAATAGTTAGAATTGATGAAGGCAAATTAGATTAAAATCACTTAAAACTTTTACCTCTCCCTGAGAATATAAATACAAATGGTTATCCAAAGTCCCCCCATCATCTTCCCAGCCCTTTGCTCTATGCTCACCATGGGACCCTTTTCTGGTTATTTTCTTTGCAGCCCTGACTTTAGTTTGAGCTTTGCCTCTGTCTGAGATGGTTTCCCTTTAACCTCTCTTGTTTATTCCCAGGCTCTGTGTCGAACATAACATTTTCTATGAAGTTTTTTTCCAGTTTTTCCTGGAAATAGAGGCCCCAGTCCCCTTGTTCAGAAGTTTGTGTGCTGTATTTGCACAGAAGAGATCATTCAGTAAGTTACACAAAATGCCATGCTGCCTCTTTGAATGGTAATTTTAGAAAGAGAACTGAATAATTGTCCTAAGGTTGCCTGTTATTTGGTATTGGCATTTAGATTCAAGGTCTGGAAGAATTCATATTCTTAATCTTTGCAGAATATGGCAATGGGTTAAAAAATTACACGATCTGTTGAAATAATGGGGAAAACATGAATGCCAGTAGAAAGCTTGATGAACTAGAAATTCAACTCATTTCTCCATATCTGGGTTTCGTGTGGTCTTCCTGGAGCCAGGTCTTTTGTAGGAAGAGGAGCTCTCAACTGTGACTAAAAGAAAATATCCTCAGAAATGGGAAGGAGTAGCTATCAGAGTGAAACTCATGTTTTAAATTGATCCTGGACTGAGATTCCAAACATTTCATAGCACATTTCTGGCTATGTCTTATACATGTTTAACTTTGGAAGTTCAATCTTTAAAATTGCAGCTTTGCAATTATCCTTCCTCTGCCTCCAAAGTTTATGTCCACATGTTTTTTTGTTTCTCAGATAACATTATGTTTGGAAGTTTAAGTTTGTGTGTGAATAGAAAAGTACATTTCTGACAAGGCTAAACACATTAAAAAAAAGATTGAAAAAATATTATAAGCCCCAAACTACTGCTTCCTGTGGAGCTTGGAAGAAAAGATTTGGATGGAGACAGGTAAGTGGAGTGTGAGTGCTTTTCAAGGTTTTTTCTTTTTTTTTTTTTTTTTCCTCCAGGATCTTCTTTGAAGTGGTGCTTTGGGAATCATAAATAACTTCCACTGTCCCTGCAAAGGGCAGGATTAAGGACCTATTATTGTGAGGAAATGAAATCTAAGGCAGTTGCAACAAATTATATGAGGCTTTCTCCAAGTGGCAGTGAAAATTACCTTGTCTGGTTTATAGTGTCTGTTGGGCATGAACATACTTGAGAATGGTTACAAGTACCCAACAGTAGGACAAAGTTTCTTTCTAGGAAACTAATTTAACTCTTAAACCACATCACACTCCTAAACAATCTTTCTTTCATCATACAATCAAATTCTTATCTCAAAAACAGACAGAACAGTCATAGCATAGTTACAGTGCTAGAAAGGAAGCATGTCTTAGGGCTCTGGAAATTCTCTGGTGCTATTGAGATACCGTCACTTCTGCTCTTCGAGTTTCATATTTCAACACAAACGCTACTGGGCAAACTTTCGTAGTGTGTCCTCTCCTTTTTATCTTTCTCCTCCTTACTTTAAAATAATCAGGGTAAGTAAAACTATGTACAGGCAAATTAATTAATATTGCAAATAACTTAAAGTCATAAAGTTGATAATTTTCATCTTCCTTTGGGTTAAAATGATTTATGAAAGGCACAAACTCTCTATGGACTTTTTATAAGATGATGCCATTGATTGACTGTATTGGGATGGGGCTGGAGATAGTACTGATATTGATGTGGCAATGAAAATTAACTCTTAGTTGATTTGTACACAGAAGGGTGTATTACTTGCCCTTTATGTTTTCCTAGTGTACTTTTGTTACTTCTGAATCTCATCACTTAAGCAAGCACATACTGCAAAATTTAGTCTCTATTCCAACATTTCTAGATATTTTGCTTTGACTATTTCCAGCTTATTTCAGTGATTAGGTTGCTGATCAAGGCTATCAATAAGTATGAATAACATAGATCCTAGAACCAAACTCCTTCACTTGATATCCTTTATCTTTCTGATCTTGACAATGTGTTACAGATAGTAAGGAGGAAAAAAGAAATTTGTTAATATTTTTAAAGGCTCTCTTGCTATGGAAAACATCTGAGTCAATTTCCTCAAAAATTAAAATAGATAAAAGTTTTATAAAATGATGAAATTTCTATATGATGAATACAAAATGATTAGTTATTTAATTGATATTAATAAGATCCTCCATTAGGGAAATATAACACAAAAAGAATGCACCTATGATGGAAAAAGCAAATATAAGTGCAGAAAACCTTCCAAAATTCACTGGGAACTACTGCTCTTCTCTTTTGTATTTTCTTATTCATAGGCAGGTTTTCCATATTTGATAAACACTGAAATTTTGTTGATGATGTACAATGCTCTTTATATTTGTACCATTCATGGCCCACTAACAAAATATTTTGACATTTCATTTGGTTTTAGTTGCTCATAATAGTTTTAGGTGAAGCAAATTTTTGTTACAGTAGATGGGTAAACAACCAAAAATGATTTTTTTATAAAACTAAAAGTTTTATACATATGTTCATGTATATATTCAAAGTTACTCTGTCTCTGCAATTTCTTTGTCTATGCAGTGAATATATTATTTCTGTGCTATTCTTTGGATCTCTTTCTTGTAGATCAACTTCTGTAATTCAACAATTCTTTGAATCATAAAGACGTATTAGAAGAAATTTCAAAATAGGCCATATGTGACATGCCAAAGCTGTGGTCCTGATTAGAATGGGAGTTGGAATCTTTTATGGCATCAAATATAATTTAAGATACCATGTTGTTGCTTAGGAGGAAGCCTTATTTATAACAGCAGTGCCATGCTGTATAACAGATGCCAGCGGAAAGTGAAAGTATGATGAAATTAATTTGACCTTTCTCAAGCCTGTAAAACATAAATCAGATATATTTAATAAAGATCAAGTTTGCAAGAACTGGTTTCAACTTCAGACATGTGAATGTGTCAATGGAAGAAATGAAGGTAACATTCTGTACAGTTCTGAATTCTGCTTAACGTACTCAAAATGTTGTAAAATGTGGTTTGGAAATGTGTAACTTTTCCTCACTAAATATATGCAACATATGAAGTAACTTGGCTCTTCCACTGCATTTTTCAGGTCATTAGGCATAGTGTAGGTATCAGTCTGTCGTGTTTCTAACAAAAATTAATTTCTGATGCCTAAGTAGAGCAACTGCATCATCATGTTGGTCTCTATTTGGCTATTGTTTTGTTAGTAAATCTGCTTTAAGGTCTATGATGTAACTTTTAGTAAAATCTTAAGTTTTGAAATCTTTTAAAAATCTTTAAAATTCCTTTAAAATAAAAGCAAAAATGATCGAAGTTTTTCTTCCTAGATGAGAGGACAAAAGTTTATTGTGAAGATAAAGATTTTTAAGTTTGGCTAGAAACACACTTTATTTTAATAAACAAATGGGCAGGGACCAAACTCAAAACTATTGGACTACCTCTCAGCTCCCAAGCACATAAGTAAACATAGGGAGATACTACTGTATTTTAGCTCGACACTCTCAAGACAGAAAGGAACCAAATTGATTCATTCTTTCTGCCATTCATCTGTTCCTTCAAATACCAATCCCTACTATATGACAGATTTGGGGAAAGTAAAGACTGAGAAGCAGGTGTTGCTTTCCAAGTTCCAGTGTCATATTGACTGCTATGGTCTGCTTACCTACATATTACTTTTACATGTCTGAATTCTGCAACCTTGGAATGTGTAAGATTCTACAGGGCATAATTCTGTCTCAGCAGTGTTCAGAGTTACTGTATGGAGGACCTGAAGTGCTTATGAATATAAACAGGTATTCAAAAGACAGAGCTATGGAGAATTCATCTTCTAGATACAGCAAAAAAGAATTAACAAAAAGCATAGAGATGGAGTGGATTTGAAGGGCCTCCAAAGCTGTGTAACAGACACACTATTTGACCTCAAACTGAAAATTTTAAGAAAGTGAATTAATCCAGAAGAGGAACACTGCTATATTTGCACTGTAGAAAGATAAGCATATGGGAATAAGATTCTGAAAATTGCATAGGGTGAGTAAGAGTGGGGTATTATAGCCAGGGAGGCATTTCTGGAGATCTAGAAAGACTGCAGGAACTGGGTTAGGTCAGTATCCAGGGTACTTGTATTAGACATTTTGTCACTGAGAACAAATTCTTGAGAAAAATTGATTAGAGGAAAGAGGCCTTATGCTGTCTCACAGCTTCTGGTTCATGTCCAGACAACTTCACTGCATTCTGGTTATGGTACAAGAGCTGCTTCTCTACTCTTGACAGCCAGGAAGCAAAAGAAGGGGAAATAGGAAGAAAAGAGTCTGGGACCTGTCATAGTCATGCGCCATGATCTACTCCTGTCACTAGGCCCCACCTGCTGTTCCCGCCACTTCTCAACAATGCCATTGAATTATGTTCTCATCAGAAGTTTATACCACTTGATAATCTAGTCATTTCCAACTCTGAACACCCTGGAGATCAAGATCACAGTCCCTGAGTCTCTAGGAGACACTTCATAGCTAAACAGCAATAGAATATGAGAGAGAATTCTAAATGGAAATGATATTTGGAAAATGTGATTCATACATTTTGTGTCCTACTAGGCATATGGGAGATGAAGACAGGACATAAAATATTTTACACGGTGACAATTGGATTTGTGAGTACCTGAAGGATATGTGGTAAAGGGTCTAGAAGATTTCAACGTATTGAAAAATATTTGATCCCCATCTAGATTTTCTAACTTCATTGACATAATAGATGTACTGAAGCAACAAAATAGATCAAGATGTTCAGAAAGTGGAGACAGTATAGGAAAAAAACGAGCTCGAGAATAAAAAAGAAAAGCATAGATATTTAGTAGTGAGGCTTGGGAAGTATGACTAGAAAAGAGGTAGAGTAGAAGCAGAAGAAAAATATTGCAGAAAAGAACAAATCTATGAGCAGCTTCCTTGTGGCAGTATTTTCTTGTTCCTATTTCTAGTATTTGATCTGATCTTTATGACATTAGACTCATATTTCAGGTGATGAAAATGAGTTCCAGTTCACTAAGTCATGTGATACAAACTGAATTAGAACCAAAATCTGTTTGCTAGCAAAATCAGATATCAAATTTTGGGAATAAACTAAGACAAAATATAATTCTTGGCTTTCTGAAATATGTTTAAAAAGTCCATCTTTTTCATTGGAGTACAGTGTTTAGTAGAATGTATTCTCTGCCATAAAAATTCCATAACTTTAAAAATTTACAAATTGAAAATCGTTCAAGCTGATTTTAAATTGCAGTTACACTGTTGTATTTGTACTTTACTTGATAAACAGGAACACTGTGTTTCTAATAGCACTGATCAGCACTGTCCAGAAAGTTTCTGTTACTCAAGAACCTAAAAACAAGCACAACTAACTATCCTCTCTTAAAAAAAAAATAGACTGAAAGCCAAAACTGATCCAAACATACAAAGAAGGTCACTACATATTGGTAAGGGGACAATATAACAGAAAGTGATAACAAATATATGCTCCAAATACTAGTGCCTCAAGTTTATAAAACAAACACAACTGACATAAATACATCAGTTAAGCATGTAAATGAATTCTTAAATATATGATAGGTATTGTGAAAGAGAAAATATTCAAACAGAAAAAGGTAGAAGTAACGTGGAGAAAGAAAAAAAATATGATGTTTTAAAAAAAGAAATAAAACACCATGTAGACTGGTGTAACCACTGTGGAGAGCAGTGTGAATATTACAAAAAAATTTGGTTTAAAGGTCCGATGTGACCCAGCTAGTCCCCCACTAGGCATATACATGAAGAAATTAAAAGATTCACATGACAGTGACATTTGTGTACCCATGTTCATAACAGCTCAGTTTGTGACAGCTAAATCTTGGAAACAATCAAAAGGTCTATCAACTGGAGACTGGATAAAAATGTGGTTCTTTTATAGAAGGGAGTATTATTTTGCCATAAACATTGAAAATTTGAGTCAATTATACTAAAATGAACATACCTTAAGGACATACTTATAAGTGAAATAAATAGATCACAGATATGTAAATATCATATCTTTTATTTGATAAGAGAAACTGAAGATATAAATGAGTTCTAGAATGTATTATAGATACTGTGAAATAGAAAATATTCAAATGGTAAAGGGGGGTAGGGGTATACAATGTGGGGGAAAATATGATATTAAAAAGAAAGAAAAGAAAGCTTATGTATATAGAAAGCAGGGGTAGGCAGGGAAATAAAAAATGAGAATTAAGTTGTTTCATATATTGGTACAAATTTTAAGTTGATTATGATCACGATGTGTATATAAAAATGTATCAATAAAATCAATTATTTAGAAAACTAAAAAAAATTGAAAGGAAAGAAACCATATGTAAATAAGGGGCAGAGGACTGTAGGGAGGTATGGTAATGAGAAAAAAATGAAAATTAACTCCTGTCATACACTGGTACAAATTCTCAATATTGCATGTGATCATGATGTATATATAAAATGTACCAATAAAGAATTGAATTAAAAAATCAGTTAAACATGAATAAAGCTATAGGACCTCAATACATCACTATAACAAGTAAATCAATTAGTCAAGAAAAAAACAAAGAAATATCTGAGTTGAAGTACATCTTTGAGCAAATGGGCTTAGTAGATATCATCAAAGTTTTCCCCTCACAAATAGCAGAACACATTATTTTTGGCAGCAAGTGGAACTTTCTTCAAAATACTACCTCATAAATAAATGCTTAAGAAAATACAAAAGTTGAAGTAATGCCTAACATATTTTCCAACAATAGTTCAATAAAAGTAGAAGTCAAAAGCAAAATACAGGGAAATTAAAGAAAACAACCTTGAATAACTACTGAGCCACAGATAAAAAGTCAAGAAGGAAGTTATACAGTTCTATACAGTCCTATAATCAAACAAGAATACTAATATAATATGCAATTTGTGGGATAAAATAGATGTAGTACTACCTAACAGGGAAGTTTATAGAAGTGAATGCTCACATCCAGAAAATGGACTGACATATATAAATAACTTAATGATCTATGTCAAGGTCTTAGAAAAAAACCAAGAATGATCAAGATGGAAAGTTAGCATAAGAAAAAAAATTATAAAGTTTAGAATATAAATAAATTAAACTGAGATGAATGTATCAATAAATCAAATAACCATTTCTTTGAAAGAGTAAACTAAATACATAAACCCTTAGTCAATTATACCCACCCAAAGAAAATACTCAAATTAAGACAATCAAAACTAAGATAAAATAACAAGAGTCACCACAGAAATTTAAAAAAAAAATATTAGTAATAGTCACTTGGAAAATTCTATACCAATTTATTGAAAAATTCAAAAGAAATGGATAGATTCCTAGAAACATGAATCATCAAAACTGAACCAGCAAAATTTAAAAATCATGAAAAACATAATAACATGTGATAATGAAATAGTTATAAAGATTTACCCATCTAGGAAAGGCCAAAGTCCCAATGAACTCACTATTGAATTCTACAATAATGTGAATAAATATCATCTAGTAACAGTAGTTCTCTAAATCTTTAATGAAATTCACAAGGAAGTGCACTACTCTGATTCTAAAATAAAACAATATATGATATACGAGTATATATATGATATAGCCAATGGTGTGGAAAACTGTCTAGCCACATGTAGAACATTAAATCTAGACCCTTATTTCTCACCATGAAATAAGCTAAAATCAAAATAAATCAAATATTTAACTACTAAATTAGAAACACTTATCCCACAGGAAGATAAATAGGTAAAGTCCTGAAGGTATAGATGTAAGGCAAAGACATTCTAAGCAGAGCTCCAACTGTATGAGAAATAATATGAAGCAATAAATAGGATTATGTCAGATACAAAGTTTGAAGTTCAGGGGAAACAAACAACAGAATAAAGAGATGATCTACAGAACATGAAACAAATTTTGCCAGCTATACCTTAGTCAAAAAACTATTATCTAGAATACATAGTGAATTAAAATGGATTAGCTAAAAATAAAAGGTCCAATCAAGGAACTAGAAAATGAAATAAATACTTTTCAGAGAAGTACATCGACCAATGAATACATGAATAAATACTCAACATCACTGACCATTAGATAAATGGAAACAAAACAACAGTGAGTTTACATCTTACTCTAGAAAGAATAGCTATCATGAAGAAATCAAATCAAAACAAGTATAGGACAGTTACAGAGAAAAGGAAATTTTTCCACAATGTTGGTGGTCATGTAAACCAGTGTGATCACTATGAAAATAATTATAGAAATTTCTCAAAATGTAAAAATTAGAAATTCCATTTGACTCAACTATTCCTCCATAGTTATCTTCCCTGATGAGTTTAAAACACTATAGTAGTGTGATTCATCCAAAAAAATATACAATATTATAGAATATATATATATATATATTACATATATTATATATATCAGCACAACTCATGATAGCTAAGTCTTATATTAATTATGTATTGCCAACATATACTAAAAAGATTATTTTCCTGGAAAAGAAAGAAAATTTGATACTTATATACAGTGAAATACTACTTTGCATAAAAATAAATTTAGCTATTTGTAGGAAAATCAATCCATTATACTAAGTAGCATAAATGAGACATATAATCTTAAATATTGCATCATTTACCTTATATGAGAAATGCAGTATATAAGTAAACTAGAGAGTAAAATAAATGATTGCTAATGGGAAAAAGAAAGCTCTTCTACTAAAGGAAAAAGAGTCACAGGATAGAAGGAGGGAAGAGAAGCAGAAGAAAAAAGAATTAAGATATGGAACATGTATGTTCTTATTTCCTATAATAAATGTAATAATTGTGTTCCAACATGTACTAATAAAGATTAAAAACATTCTGTCACTAATAGTATGCACAGTTCTGTGAGCATTTTTGATGACAACTTCTGTAATTATAATTTATTTGAAATGTCCCATAACAATGACTTCTAAATATACAACACATAAGCTAAAAATCTGCTGAATGTTTAATTTTAAAAATCTTAACAGCTAAAAAAAATAAAAGTCATTTCTATACAATACACATGGTCATTGGTCATCCTTATGTTCAGTTCCACAAGTACGTGTATTCCATGGTTCTTGTCCCTTTTAAAGCAGTTGTGGAAGTTCTTTTTGTGAATTTCCTTACTTCTGACCTCATGCATGCCCTGAAATAATTCAAACTCTTTGCTTTAGCTGGTCCTTTGGTCTTTGGTGAAGAGCATGAAGTTTCACTGTCCGAGATGCCACAAGTAATGTGGATGAAGATGATGGGGCCGGGGAGTTAGCTCAGTGGTTCCGGCGCCTGTCTCGCAAGCGCAAGGACCCGGGTTCGATTCCCCGGTAACCACATAAGAATACTGGGTGTGGAGACTCACGCCCAGCAGCAACCAGTACCACATACCACAGTGCCGGGCGTGGTGGCTCACGCCTGTAATCCCAGCACTCGGGAGGCAGAGGCAGGAGGATTGCTGTGATGTGAGTTTGAGGCTGAGCTCAGGGCCAGCCTGAACCACAAAGCGAGACTCTGTCTCATAAAACCTTAAAAAAAAAAAAAAAAAAAAAAAAAGATGCTTCAGGATGCTTTTATGAGCTGCCTTTTCTTTGGATACTGGATTATTTTTATTTATATCCCATGAAGACACATTCAGTATTCAGGACATCTAGAACTGCTTCAAAAACTGCAAAAAGCATGAGATAAATGTTTGAAATGAAGGAGAAGTTTTTGAGGCAATCTTTTTCTTTTCTGTAATAAATTTTTTTTAATTTAAAACATCCAGTATTACTTCAACCCCTGGTACAGAAAAATAAATAAATAAATAAATAAAATGAAAGAAAGAAACAACAGTATATATTTCAAGCATATTTAAGTTCAGTCAGGAGGGTTTACTAGATGTAGGACCCAGCTCTAGTTATGCTAATTCCTTATTCTGCGATCTAATGTGATCATCACAAAGCACCATTGAACTTGTCTTATTTAAGAATAGGAAGACAGAAATTGCCTTCTTATAGTAGCAGTTAGGTGAGCAGCACAGAGCCAAGAAAGTAGAGAAAGCCAAAATACGTTTTGATCACTGTACATTTAGTGAACAAGTAGAGTCAGTGAAGTTTCAAACATAAACAGAAGAAAAACTCCATAAAGGTGGCCAATCAAGTGGAATGATATGGTATTAATTTAGTAAGAAAGACTGAAATTTTGAGAAAATAGACAATGTTGGGTGAGCAAAGCTTTAAGTTTGCCAAAATTATCACAGGTTCAGGTAAAACTCATAAAAATGGGGGGGGGAATATAGGAAATTTAGCAGAATAACAAACCTAAAAAAAGATTGTAGCAATTTGTTAGACTACTAAAATCACCTAGTGGTTGCTTTGTGCTTACCACTTACATTAAATTTTAAAGCTGATCTTGAGTGAACTGCATTGATAGGCCCTTAATTTCTGTATTGCTGCTATCTCAGAGTAGAACCCACTGGTCAGCCTACACACTAATTCTGGGATCTGGGAATGTCATTTTCAGAGGGAAGAAAGTTCTAATCCTAGAGGAAGACTCAGGTTGTTGGAGCAGCAAGTGATTTTGCTGGAACACAATAGCAAATGACAAGTATTAGGATGTCAATACCTATCTGAACACTGCTCCTGGCCAAAGCACAGCTTTACAGTGGGTCCACCAGTTCTTTAGGAAGCCACCAAGGGCAGAGCACAGCCAGAACTTGTTGCTCTGTGGCCTCCTGTGCAACCTCAGACTAGTCTTCAGGGAGAGAGCTGTTTCCTCTAAGCTTGTCTTCACCATTTCTTCTGGAAAGACATAAAGATTCTTTGAGCCCCACAGAATATTCTCTAGAAAGCTGGAGAAACTAGGACACATAACTAATAATCTGAACCAACCTGAAGTCAGTTTTCAATTTCTAAATGCCTGTGGTGATAGCCTTTGGACCTGGGAAAGAACTCCAAGAATAAGTGAATACATACAACTGTGAACTGAGCGCAATTTTATTGTCTGGTTCTGATTTTATTGCAATTGATTCCTAGCTGAGCTAGTTGTTGGCTCTACCTTGGCTTGATAGCAGCTGAGTTCTTAGATCACACTGAGAAGTTTTGCTTGTAATAAAGTATCGATGAATGTGATAATAAAAAAGAAAACAAAAGTTGTATATATAGGGGACATGGGAATGCAGGGTGGGGGGAAAGGCAAAAACTGAGAATAAAGTCATGTCATATTCTGGTACAAATACTTAATGTTGAATGTGACCATCATATGTATTCATAATGTACCAATAAAGATAATTTTAATTTTTTTAAAAAAAGTATCAACTTAGCCCTGATATATGTGTCTTATGGCTTAGACTCTGATAACCAGACTCTGGATTGCTCTTGACTATGGAAGAGATCAAGAAAATGAAGGGTAAAGATACTTCAATTTACAGCTACAGTATTTGAATTTTAAATGCCTTGTGCCCACATCTCACTTGATGGGACAGAAATTTAGTATGAATCCTCTCTTTGTAGAGATTTGGTATTTTATTTTACAGAGAACCACTTGGAAATGCCTGTGTTTCCTATTTGAGCTATGTCAAAAATAAACAAAATGAAAGTTAATTTAACTTGATGTTTTTCATCACTAAGGTCCTTGACTATTTATTCTACTATGCAGGTGCTGAAATAACCAAAGAGCTAAAATATTTGTATTGACAATAATGCAATCAATTGCTCAAACACTGTGTATCCAAAAGCCATTACACATGGCATTATAACCTGGAACTGTTGATGACAATGTTGAAAATGACACATTTTAAAATATGAAACACAAAGTACTTCTTCCACTCCTTTTCATTTTCCCCCCAATATCTTCATCAGTTTTGAAAGGATCAAGCTTGGAACAAGCAGCAGATGTTACATAAAAATATAGAACATCTCAATTTTCTCACTGCTAACTCAGCGTACTGAGCCAATTTCACAATTCTCACATTCCTGAGTCCTGGGAGGAAATGCTAATTTAGATTGTTAAAATTGACACGGGTTCGGGTATAAAGGGTAATTAGCATAAAATCCTACACAAAGTGTTCTCAGCACCATTAATCAACACCCACCTAGGCATACACGTTTTAGTCAGAGCTGACGTTTCACAGAGCTGAAAAAATATCTAAAATATTCCTTTCCAGTTAAGGAATAAAAAATAAAAAATAATAAGAAGTTTATCCTCAAATCAAGTTTGAAGACTTTTAAGGAAAAATGCCTAACATATGGCTCAAGGTGAACTTTTTGTTTTATACTTTAGAATTATTATTTAAAGCATAGAAAACTATTCTTAAGAAAAACACCTTGGACCCTTGTGTTTTTAACATTCGTGTGTCTGTGGCATTTGGTTGTGCATAGTGACTGTTGAAAAGGTCACTGTGTGTGTGTGTGTGTGTGTGTGTGTATTTGTGTATGCGCGCGTGTGCGCATGTGCACATGTGCACACATGAGCCTCTGTGCTTGCGAAACTTGTCAGATGTGGTACTCTTTGTCCTGTTCACCCAAATGGAAACTACAGATGTTTGTACTTCTTTCACTGGTCAGACTCCTAAACCCCAATCAGTTACTCTGATCTGAACGTGACTGTTGGACAGAAGTGTCCTTTCTGCCTCAAATGTCATAGGTCTGTTGTTTTATCAGAAGCTCCTTTTTCCTCTCCTTGTTAGTTATACAAACTGGTGGTGAGGCATTTGTCTTCTGGTTAGTTGAATGATTCCAAGTCACACAACATTTTGTACACTTTTGTTTCCTTAAGTATAAGAGAAAAATGACAATTTAAAGATGATGACAAGTATAATGAAAAATTATTTAAATTTGGAGGGCACAAGGGATATGACGTCCCTGGAATCTAGTCCTACACATGTTCTTAGGGATACTGGTAGATCTGTCTTTGCAAATTTTATTTTGCAGCACCATGAAGGTGTCAGGAACCAAAGACAACTTATTCAGACAACTTACTTGGATTTAAGATTTACTGGGATTTACTTACTTGGACTTGAGGTTGTCTGCCCTGCCCTGTGGGATCAACTGCTGGGATTTTTGCAGACATCTGCCTCACCCTGTGAGATCACAAACTACAAGGATTACTGCACTAAGATTATTGGCCTTGGGACTTACTGGGTTTCCCTGAGATTTAAGGATGTCTGCCCTGCCCTATGTACCTTCAACTACAGGGATTATTGTGGTTCTGCCCTATATTATGCATGGTAGGATTATTGGTCGAAGGCTTGTTACCAAATAAAGGTACAGGTGAGCTCAGGTTATGGATTCTTCTGCTCTCGGTTCTGCTGCTGCAGTATCTGGCCTTTGGCTGCTGCTGTAAGAGTTGAGCCTGAGCTCAGGCTTTTTCGTCATGGTTCCGACTTGGCTGCTTGTTGGTTATTAATCTTTTAACTGTGGGGCTATTGGGGAACTGGAGTTCGCCAGGAGGGCTCTGGCTGCGTCTGGGCTCAGCCTTTTTCCTCAAGGTTCTGACTTGGCTGCTTATTGGTTATTAATCTTTTAACTGTTGGGCTGTCAGGGAACTGGAATTTGAAATGAGGGTTCTAGCTGTGTCCTTTTCCCCAGACAGCCACTTGAAGAGGCTAAGGCTGCAAAAATGTGGCATTACCCTGGAGGCCACCTATTCCACATAAGCTAATGTTGCTTTGTATAAAACAGCAGTCAGGTACTAAAGGCAGATGTCAAATAGAACACTCTCCAGAAAGACAGTGTTTTTTAAAAGTCCAAGAAGCACAGATATGCACCCTGATCTGTGTTGGGGAGGTGTCCACACAGCAAGGGTGACAATGAAAATGGAAAATACCAAGAGGAAAGGTACATCGGTTGGCTCAGGTGGGAAGAGAAATTTCCTGACCCAGGAGAAAGCATCAGTACAAGTCTGAGAAGAGTTTCAAGATAATTAAAACCAACAGATCAAAGTGAAAGTGGTTGGAATTTATCTGGGCTATAGGCAAGAGCCTAGTGACAAAGATTCTTGTGCTCCAATGTAAGAAAGGGCAGAGAATCTAAATAGCAAGGGGGAGTGGATGGCAGGTACTACGTGGGAAGCTCACACGTCTGAGTTGTCATTTTAGAATCATCCCTCTGACTGTGTGGGTGAGAGCAGAGGAAGTTCCATTCTGGTGGATACTTGAAGCAGAATCAATGTGAAGCCCATTGCAAGGGCCCAGGAAGTATGCCTAAATTTGAAAGACAAAAATAGTGAAGGACAGAGTTCAGGAACTAATGACAATAATACTTCACACAAGTTATGTTTTTATTATGTGTTTTCCATATTGTTCTGTTGAACTGTCAAATGAAAAAAATCAGTCCTCTATTTCAGATAGTAGTATTTTCTGTTTAAATATTATTGAATTCAAGTTTAAAGGGAATATCAGTTCAGTCAGTATTTCCAAAAACTTAAAAACTGAAATACATCAAGCCAGGAGATTTTATTAGCCTTATAATTCTGTCTTTGTTCAAATTAGGAAGAAGAATCTCCAGTAGTCCGTGATTGGCTGGTCAATTCAGCAAGCAGTGATGAAGGAGCTTCCCAAGGGAGGCACTTGTATTGTGAGGTGGGTGGTGAGAAAGGGTTGGAATATGGTGTCTTTTCTCTGGAAAAGAAAATGAAGACATACATGAGTTCTAGTATATATAGCTGATATTGTGAAATAGAAAATATTTAAAAGGAAGAAGGATATGGGGTAAATAACGGGGGGGAAAGAATGAAATAGTAATAAAAAATGAAACAAAAAAGGAAACATGTATATGCAGGTGGGGTGTGGGTGGGTGGGGGAAGGGAAAAATGAGAATAAAGTCGTGTCCTATTCTGGTACAAACTCTCAGTGTTGAATATGATAATGATGTGTATTTATAATGTACCAATAAAGATCTGGGAATTTTAAAATAACAACAACAACAAAAAAGTAAAGAGCACAAGGCTGTACAATACATACATACATACATACATACATACATACATACATACATACAAGAGGAGGTTCATGGTTGGTGAAGAGAGGAGGAAAGATCTGACCACATGTTTGGGGGCAGAGTGGTTGCAGGACTTCTGTGTGAATAAGCCATAAGAGAGGTCTGTCTGTATTCTCAGGAGAGATTTGGACAGCTGTATAGACTTAAGCCCTGGGAACACATGGTGTATTCCTTGGGTTGAAGATTATAGAGAAGAGACTAGGTAGAGTGAGAGAATAAAAGGAACCTGAAAAGAGCAGTCCAACAGTCGGGAGCAAACGGCCACAGGATGTTTTGTCAAAGTCCCAGTGTTGCCTCATAATGAGCGAGCAAATGAAGACACTGAATACCCTTGTGAGGTTGTTGAGTGTAAAAAGAGAAAGGAACACTTTGACTCTGCAGCCAGTGTTTTCCTGATGGTGCAGGAGTTGGAAATACTGAGCATAGCACACACAGAGATCTTAAGTGCTACACACTGACACCATCCCAGAGATGACACTCGCCCCATCTCTGCTGTGCTCTGTGGCTACTGTAGGCTATGAAGTCCTTCTTCTCTGAAGTTCTTCTTCCCCTCATTTGACTTGGAACACAGACTCCAATGACCCTGAACTTGGACTTGGACTGCTGGTGATGTCATATGTGTAATTCAGGTTTTCCAAAGTTGAACACAAAGGCTGTGTAATTATTGTAAGAGTACCCTATCTTTTCCAAAGCTGTAAATTACACAGAGGATAAATCATGACAAGAGCCATCTTTTAATGGAGGATTAATTCCAAGATTGTTAATTTTATCTCGTGGTGCCATGATTGCCTTTTGTTTTATCATTACTTCATACTTAGGAATTTAGAAAATTAATAAATTTTTTATTTGATCAACACTCTACTTTTCAGTGCATTCCTAATGAATTCTTCTAATGGGTTATGAGAACCAAAATGATCTTAGTTTATAGAAGATCGACTGTGAGACAACCCATGTGTTTCATTTTTTAATTTTTCAAAATTGATAATGTATAAGCATTTTTGAATTAATTGGTTTTATTGGTGCATTATCACAATTGACATTAAAATTTTGTACCAGTATATGATGTGACTTAATTCTCAATTTTTCCCATTCCCCTGACCATCCTACCACCCCTCACTCCCTATATACATTAGCTTAGCTTCCTTCTAGTGTCTATGATAGATACTGTAAAACAGTACATGCATTTTTAAAGCTGAAGGTCAGCAACAATGAATAACTTCCACAAAGCTCTGTCCAGCTGAGCACTAATATACCTGTCTGAAGGGAATGCTCATGTAGGTAAGAGGCATGACATGTTTGCATTACTTACTTCAGCTCACTTAAAATGTCAGTCACAAAAACAAGAAGAACATCAGAAAGAGCAGGTTCCCAGATACCAAAATTGTCATGTCTTCAACCCTGAGGCTCTTGATTTAACTCTGTTGCACAGATGATCAACAAATTTAGTTTTCTCAGAATAGGGAAGATAAAATTCATCTCATTTTTGCTGTCTTTGAAATTATGAAAACCAAATTTAGTTTCACAGGGTATTATTTGAAAGCAAACCAAACCTGTTTGCTATGTAAGGAAGTCTCTCTCTGCTAGAAAATGTTCACAAGATGAATATACAGATGAAAGATGGAGATTTATTTTTATTTGATACTAGGAAATGGTAACACATACCTCAGTAAATTTGTTCTTTAAAAAAAAGCAAATTGTAGGTTGAATATCTCTGTAACTATCAACACATATTTAAATAGCATAAAATACTGATCAAGTCAATTTGAGCTATATGGAAAATAGAGTAATCATGTATTTGAGCTTAAGGCTAGTACAAAGTAATATATTAAATGCATATATACACGTGTACATAAAGTTCTCATATACTGCCTTTATTATCTATTATTGATCAGGTTATGCCTGGAATACCCTTTCACTGCAAATTAGTTAAGCTTTAGTACCTCTAACTGGGACTTATTACATGTTAGGAACTACACACTATATTGGAAATTTTAAGTATGTGAAAGCAATACTTTTAATTCAGAGAGGAAAGTAGGAACCCTATAGTTTCAAACTGGAACAGCACTTAGTGTGTAACTAAAACATTTTTATAGACATGTGACAAAGACCACAGGTACAGCTCTCCTGTGTTTACTATGGTTTCTAAATCTCATGTATACATTGCAATGAAGGAAAGCCATGGCAGAAGGCATGCTGGAATAAATCAAAGAAACAATATAGATACTTTGGCCAAATAAAATATCATGTTATGAAATAATTGCAAAAGGTAACTAATGCAGTTTTCAAAGTTCAGGATGCTCATTAATCCCATTCTGGCTTTGGAAGCTGGTAAGAAACGAAGTGAGATAGCAATGTGTGGCCGAGATGGTTTTAATAATACTGAAATGAGATGCATACACAGAAGCACCATTCTTTACCATTAATCAACTAGAAATATCTCACAGCAGCTAACTTCAGAACCTTTCCATTACAATTATTATAAATGCCTTAAAACCTAATTTATCATAGTGATATTTAGAATAATTTCACTCTATTTCTATTCTAGACAGGGCCTATTAGAAATATCTTCTATTTTTAAAACATGTAGCAAAAGCTCTCAGTAGCCCCCTTCATTGCATTCCAATATCTGCCTTGTTTAATTCTCAGAATGGTTCCCTCACCCACGCGGAAAAGCTGGAGCTACAGATACAGCACTGAAATCCATCTGTACCCTTTTAAACTGAAGTCTCTATCAAGAAAACATATGCTTTCTGGGAGAAACATTCAGTCTTTAAACCAGTTGTCTTGCTGAGAAATAATGAATTGTTCTCCCTTTCTTGAGTTGGACTTTTTTCTTTGATGACTGTACTATGAGAAGTATAAATCCACTTTCTTCTGAACTTTTACAATTTTTCTCTTTTTCCCCATTTCTTTGTCTTTTTTTCTTTTGTTCTGTTCTCTTTTCTTTGGTGTGAAAACTAAACATGATGAAAAGAAAATTTTATACAAAATTTACATAAACATTTATATAAAAATAACATTTTTATATAATGTTTCCTCTAACATTAGGACATCACAGTGAATTAGTGGTTATTGGGACATTTATCTTATAGCGTCAAGATTTCAGAGGAACATATATGCTTTTTGCATTCTGTAGTCTAATCTCATAGTAATCTTACAGGATGTCACCGTTACTAAGCATATATCCTCTGAAATTTCTCTTTGGAATATAACATGAGAATATATCCAGCCTACTGAGCAAAAAGAGTCTTTTTTATGAGAAAGGGTCTAGCTTTTGTAGTTCAGTCTGGCCCTGAGTTCAGCCTTGAGCTCACAGCAATCCTCCTGCCTCTGTCTCCCAAGTGCTGGGATTACAGGCATGAGCCACCATGCCTGACACTGTAGTATGTGGTAGTGATTGCTTGTGGGTGTGTTTCCATGCCCTGCATTGTTATATGCAGTTAAGGGGAATGGAACCCAGGCCACTGAGCTAAATCCACAGCTCAAAATAGCCTAAGTTTTACATGCCTGTTTAACTTCAAAACAGAAATAATGATATGAAAACAGGATTCTAATCAGAGTTAAATGTGTATCTATATATCTGGAAGGTTCCTGACAGAGTGAAAGCTAACTAAATATTAGCCGGGTCTTGTTATTAGGAAGTAAGGATTCAGCATCAAATAGTTCCATATTGGACCAATTAAATTGTATATAATCAAGAAATAAATCACTTAATCATTTCATTCAACAGGGGAAATATCTTGGGAGAATATATAGCCTTAGCCACAGATTGTTTATGGAATAATGCTCTAACAACCCTATATTAAAAAATAGAGGATTTTTAACCTAGCGATGATACCTCTGAAATTTAGCTAAAGCACATAATTATATTCATAAAGACGTGGCTACAAGGATGTTCCTTATAAGGTTGTTCACAGTGGCAAAAATGTTGGAAGCAAATTAACTGGTCCCTGATATGAAAAGCATTTAATAAACTATGATAGAACTGTGTTAGAAAAATATGTAGCGATACAAAAATATGTTCCCATAGGCATCACAAAATAGAAACGCAATGGGGAAACTCTATCGAGTAAATGCCAGTTGAATCCTGCATTCTTCCACTTTCCTCAACTGTCTTCTACCTGAGAACAGCATTTCATTCGATAGATAATTGTTAGTATGCACCATATCTGGTTGCACAGTGACAATTGGCATCATGTACTTGCTATTGAAAATTACTTCGGTACGGCAGCTTTTAAACCAGCATCTTCCTATTTTGGCTCTTGTTTTGACTTTCCTCTGTATTTTTGTAAACTTCACGGCTCAGTCGTTAGTTGTTTGCATACCTCCGGCCACAGGGTGGCGCCCTCTCATTTTATTCTCTGTCTTTAAGTGATTTTACATCGTTAACTCTAATTGCAGTCTATACACAGATGATTCTCATATCTGTAATTTTTGTCCCAGACCTCCCATTTGAGCTTAGACCATATGTCTAACAACGCAGCTGAAACACTCTTGGTTATTTAAAAAGCTCTTTACACTCAACATATCTAAAATGACACACATTATTACTCTCCAAGTCTCCCACTTCACAGAATTCCCAATTAGATTCTTTTTTAGAGATTCCTACGTCTAAATGAAATGACTCTCTGTTCACTTATGACAAGACACAAAACTGATATTATTTATACCGTTACTTTCACCTCTAACTACTCAAGTATCACAAATTCGATTCATTCTCCCTTCTCAAAAATCCCTTAGGCCACTCCAGCTCTTGCTAGCACTGTCTTTTCATCTAGCTAATTCTAACTTCTCCCTTGACGTGCAACCATAGCTTCTAAAATCGTCGCCATTTCCAAGTGGCCTTCTCTGTAGTTTATGGGGGGCAGACTTGATTATGTCAGCCCCTCTTTAATTGATGTACCTCAGTGATTTCTGACTGCACTTAGATAAAGAGGCATGATTGGTTCTTAGCCTATTGCACATGGAAACCTTGCCTACTACTCCATCTTCTTTTACATGGCCTTTCTCTTACATTTTCATATTAAGTAATTCCACAGAAACTTTGAAGATATGGTACAGTTCCTCATAGTAGAGACAGTATCTCCTCTCTTGTTCCTGAAAATTTGGTAAGAATGAGGCATCTCATGTGCCAACATCACAAAACCGGACATCATAAATACCATGCTGGTCGATTGGCTGATGGCAGAGGAGAGTGGATCTTACAGATTTCAAGACACCACCATAACTTTCACTCCTCCTGCGCAGACTTCTTTCCCTGAAGTTCATATATGGTACATAGTGCTTTATGTATGAACCACAAAAGCTAAAGTATGAATAAACTTTCACCCCTGAGTGACTGTAGTTGAACACCTGGATTTGTTTGGAGCATGCCCAGGCAATGCAGTTCTTTTCATAAGATTATTCCAGTAAATCTTCATCCTATCCTCAGTTTACTTTCAGTTGTTCTTGATAAGCAGCTCCCAGTATGTGTGTTGCTTTTTTGGTCACTAAAGAAATCAGTATATAATTATAGGCTTTGAAATTTAAATCATTGTCTCTAGAAGATCCTGAGATGAACAGCTTCCAGTAGATAAAAATGTCATAGACTCCACCTAATCTCTCAAAGACAGCATAAACAAAAATCAAGCTTAAGGAAAACGTGAAAGTCTGCAAAGTTGTCATTATGATTGTTAATTTTAATTTCTTTCTTTCTTTTCTTTTCTTTTTTTTTTTTTTTTTGAGATAGGTTATCACCTTATAGTTCAGGGTGGCACTGAGCTCAGCCTCGAACTCACAGCAATCCTCCTGCCTCTGCCTCCCTAGTGCTAGGATTACAGGTATGAGCCACCACACCTGGCACTGTGGTATGTGGTTCTAATTGCTGGTGAGAGTGAGTCTCCATGCCTGGCATTGTTGTACATGATTACCAGAACCCTGGTGTTTGCACCTGCAAGACAGGTGCTAGAGCCACTGAGCTAAATCCCTTGCCCTTGAATTTTTGAAACCACTGTAACAGTTCTTTGAAGTCTTATGTATGATTGTACTCTTGCACAGAAAAGTCAATGGCTTTTATCCAAGACCACAACACTAGTCAGTGGCACTGTTGTCATGCAAGTTCCAGAGAGTTTGATGCCACCACCTTACAGTGACAGTGATGCTCCGCAAGGCTGGCCCTGCTCCAACTTGTGCGGGATCCATAATGAGCGCATACTTTGCACCTTGTATTCAAACCTAAGTCTAGGGGAGCTCTCAATTCTCAGGCAGCAGAAAATGTAGACACTCCAACAAGTTTGTGATTGAAGACTGAGCTCAATTGCAAGAGACCATTTCAAAAACATCTTTATTGGTACATTACATATACACATCATGATTGCACTCAACAATGAGAATTTGTACCAGTATACAACACAACTCAATTCTCATTTTTCCCATAGCCCTACCACCCTACCACTCCCACCCCCTATATACATAAACCGTTTATTTTCTTTTTTGTTATAATCTCATTATTTTTCTCCCTTTACCCCATTTTTATTTGAGTATATTCTATTTCACAATACATAACATACAATTCTAGAACTCATTTACATCTTTACTTTCTCATGCTAGAGAAAAGATGTGATATTTACACATCTATGACCTATTTATTTCACTTATGAGGATGTCCTCAAGGTACATCCATTTAAGTAGAAATGATTCAAGCTTACCATTTTTTATGGCAGAGTAATACTCCATTCTGTAGAAGAAACACAACTTTTTTATCCAGTCTCCAGTTGATGGACATTTTGGTTGTTTCCAGGATTTAGCAATCACAAACTGAGCTGCTATAAACATGGATGCACATATGTCACTGTGATATGAATCTTTTAATTCTTTCGTGTATATACCTAGCAGAACGATGGCCGGAAGAGAACATATTTTTGGGTAGAATGTCCTGAATGTAATCAGTCATGACTATCAAATAAAACATTTTAAATTTTGAGGTGCAGTATATATATTATATATAATACAAATATATATAATATATTTTATATTAAGTATATATACTTAATAACTCTTTGAAATAATTAAATGGCCTTTTGACTTCATTTTTATGTATTCTACCATTGTGAATATTTGTATTAATTTGTCATATATTCATAGGAATTCTAATAAAATTAATATAATATTAATGATGAAAATTCTTTTCAGTTTGAAAAAATAGATTGTAGTCATATTAACTAATCATATCTGATTATTTCTATTAATAGTAAAAACTTTACATGAGCTAAATGTTTGATTTGATTGTCTTAGAAAGAGGCATTGTTAAAAAAAATGAGAACCTCCCTTTTACAAATGAATAAATCACTTCAACTTCAAATGTTCCTTGAGGACCAAATGATCATTAGATCACAAATTCAAACTGAAAGAAAATAATGTCAAGACCGGTCCCATTGGACACATGGCAATCTTGTTCAGAAGGAGAGGCATATCAAATCGCTGTACATAAGGTTGGATAAGTGATTGTGCCAAGTGTCCTGTGAGCAAAATTCCCAGAGGAACAAACACATAACTCCAGAAACTCAACGGGCCATGCTGTTGACATTTCACATACTGATTTGCCTTGATTCTTTTCCTTGTCTTTTCTACATAGAAAGGAACTGAAATGTCCTCTAACAGATGTCCACAGAAGCAGAGATGGACTGACTCTCTGCCAGTTGGAATGGGGGCACCGTCACTTCCATCTTGGTTTGATGAACTAAATGCCAACCATGTGCATAGAGTTGGAAAGAAGGAATATGGGAAGACATGTAGATAATAAGCAAAAGAAACAACTCAGCTTAGTACATTTAATGTGTTTGGACCAAGAACTGTGGTACAGAAACAACTGAAATGCCCAGAACTCTACTGTGTCTTCATTTTTAAACATTTAAGTTAAATGAGTGGTTCTCATTTTGATTTGTCCAACCTACCTTTATCCTTTACACAGGAAAGCCCACCTACCCTAAAATAAGCACCATCTGGCTTATTGAGTTAATCACTGTAAAAATTCTCTCCTCATCTTTCATAGTTCCTCTGGATTTCTTCTTTTTCATTTCTTTACACTTCAGACTACTCTGAAGTAAGATCTCCCTCCTGCACTCCCATTTTCTCCTTGTCCTCTCTTATCTACTTACAGACCCACCCTGTCTCAGTACGGAATGACAAGGGGGTGGCAAAGGGAAAATAGATGAACATGAACTTACTATCCAATGTGACCGTTTCCTTCATCCTCGCTAAGTATACATCTTTGATAATTAGTAACAGTCTCCCTGGGAACCTCTACCCACTCTTCATTTGAAAGCCTTTGATGAAATTCCAAATTTGCTTTCCCTGATGAAGTACAAAATGAATCTTGTCTTCGTCTTCTGGAAAATCCTAAGGCCCTCTTTTGGGAAAACTAAAGATTTTTTTTGCCTGTAAAGTTGTCCTGGTTTTCCAATGAGATCATCTAGTGTTCTCTTGCTCTTTTATTCTTTAAAGTATTCTATTTTGAAAAAAAAATGTCAGTGGTACTGGTGTAAATTTTCTGGATCCTCAAACCTCTAGAGAACAAGAGGTAGAGCAAGGGGAGTGGGCAAAAAACGTAGGGTGGGGTTCTGGAGGATGAAGACAACGTGGATTCCAGGCCGTGCTGCAGGGCCAGTGAGCTGTTTTCTTATTCTTCCTCTCCTCATTAGAACTCTAAGCCTATTTTTTTGTTATACATGGTGATTAAGTTCTATAATTCCATTAGCTGAGTACTAAGCTTCAGATACATTGGGCTTAATTAAGCTTTTATAGAAAGGCCTGGGGAATTAACTACCATGTATAACATTGTTCATTTGAGGAAATGTATTCCCAGATGCAAACAACTGCTCGGCAAACAACCTTCTGGAGTGCTATTCCACTGAAAGTTATGGATAAGCAAAAGGAAAGTCCAGATCAATTGTTCTCAGCGCAGGCCACAAGTGAGATCACAAGCAAAAATTTAAAAAATACCATTGCACAGGCTTCACAAGCAGGGCTTCTAGTTTAACTGGCTGTCAGTATGAAAACACGTATTTTTCAAAAGCTCTCTGTAGCAGGGTTGACAACCACTGGCTTTTAATGTTGTTATTGTTATTGTTGTGTTTCCCTTTAATTCAAGTAAGTGAGTCAGGCAGGTTTGTTTTGATTACAAAGTAGTCTTCAAAATAAAATTCACTTCTAGTTTCATTTATCTAATACAACTCAATCTAAAATAACCTCTTTTAACTGGACCTTTCCAAGAAGCATACACACCTACAGTATAAAAATAAACAAATCCTTACTAAATACACAGTTAATTACCAGTAGACTCTTTAAAGATTCATAGTGATTTAAAAAAGAGATAATTCCTGACATATTAACAATAGAAAATTTCTTGAGAAGTTAATTCTATTTATTAGAAGGATTTCATCTTTCTTCAAGCAGGATCTTCGTACTATTTTTGGTTAGATGTGACTTGTGAACCTCTCCCTGAAGGTCCCTATGAGCAAGATTTTATGCTCCAGTGACTGTGGCTGTGTATTTATTCCTTTAAGTGCAAAAAGATGATGGTTGATTACCAGCACTACCCCTGCTTTTTCAGCAAATGATTTTTTCCAAGACCACAGTGCTTGACTGAACATGCAAAAAGCACTGGGTCACATTTGTACATATGTACCTGTGGTAGGGTTTGACTTGTAATAAGCTAACAATAATTATACTTAGTCAGCTTTTCTGTTACCAGGACACAACACCCACTACTCATTGCTTAAAGGGATATGAGCTCAATTTGTCTCATGCTTTCAGGGGGCTTAGTCCATAGTCATTTGGCTCAAAGACAGAAACATCATGGTGGAAAGGTGAAGGAGATGGCCAAGCAAACCCACTGAGTTCAAGGCAGCTCCGGAGAAAAAGACGTGAGTGCAGATGAGGACTCCAAGTTCAGACCTCCATGACCAACTGAGACACAACTGGAACTGTCTTCACTAACCTGCCTTGAAGCTCCCAAGCCAATTAAGTTGACACAATCAAGTTAACCTTTAAAATAACTAATAATAAAAAGCTATAGCAATCTATATAATGAAATTAATGTGAATATGTTCTTTCTCTTGCTCTGCCAATATATCTTATATTTTTACCTTTCTACTTAAAAGAACTGCATTCAAATAACCAGCATTGTTCTAGCTTTTTAGGATCATTGTTAAGTAAAATTAGTGTTATGTTCACACAGCACCGAGATACCCATACAACTAATTTGGCAGTGGAAATACAAATTGACAAATAGCTAGGTAGGATAACAAGGATATGTGGAAGAGAGGAATAATTCATATACTAGGGAAGATGAAGTGGGATATTATGTAAGCTCATTATGCTTCTCAGAACGTAGGGACTATTGATTTCTGAAATTTTCCTCTTAATGTCATTGCACCACAGTTGATTTTAGAAAGCAAAAATGCAGACCAGGGAAGACTTCTGGACAAGAGACAGACTCTTGCATCAGTCAGCTAAGTATCAAAGTAACATCCAGGTAACTCAGGAAACTGGATGTATCTCTGCTGGTCATCTCTGGGCCAATCCCATACATCTAAAGTGAGATACATCTACCAAGTCAGGCCCGCTGATTGGGTAGCTATTGTTCTATGGTCTGGCTGTCTTCCTCTGGTTTCCCTATACACTCACTTTCTTTCCCTACTCAACAAGTGTATTCAGATGTCCTGTGGAAAACTGTCCTAGAAAGTCAAATTGTTTAGCCTAAATCCATCTGAACACTCTACCACTGAGCTATATTTTCAGTGCTCAAAGGGACTTTTCTCTATTTGCAATGCTATAGATGGAGCCTGGGGCATCCTACATCCTAGATGAGTGCTCCACCCTGGGCCTATATGCCTGCATTAAAACTTATCTCACACCCCTGGTAACAACCATTCAGTAAGTGCGTATTTACTCATATTATATATTATACTATATGCTTGTGTATATAATTTTTGAAGGTATTTTGGCTTTAAAATAAAGTGTGCCATCACTTGCATGGAAAAGAAGAGGTAGATTCTTTTATAGATACCTCTAACTTTTACACTGTGCCTAAATCAATGTGTGAGGAGCAGGCAGGTGCATTTATCTTACTTCTTGTCTGAGATGAGACTGGAAAATACAGGGGATGCTTAAATTCCAAGTGAATGACTGCAGTAAATGACAGTTTCATGAAAGGGACCCTTGATATATTGAATCAGTTCTGAAAGTCTTTCTTTTGTGGTCATTTTGACTTGCCTGAAGAGCCAGGGGTCAAAAGTGTTCAGACTTCTGAGTAAGGTGAACAAAGACACACTATGATGTTTCACCACACTGAATTTACATTTGGCATCTGCATTCACCATTTTTTGAAACAAGGTCTCACTTTTGTAGTTCAGGCTGGACCTCAGCTCACTGGTTAGCCCAGGCTAGCCTTGAACTCCTGCCGCTGCCTCCCGAGTGCTGGGATTACAGGCATGAGTCACCACGCCCGGCACTGTGGTATGTGGTACTGGTTGCTGCTGGGTGTGGGTCTCCACACCCAGTATTGTTATGTGGTTACCGGGGAATCGAACCCAAGCCCTTGCACCTGCAAGACAGGCGCCGTAACCACTGAGCTAACTCCCTGGCCCCGAGCTTATCATTTTTGTGTCTGGAATCTCACTGTGTGTTTTCATAACACTAATATTTTCTTAACATAGGGTGAAAATACACTTTAATGGGCCTGGAATGGTCTATCTGCCTGATAAAAATTATTTTTTAACATCCTATTTGAAATAGCTAATGTTATCCCCTTTTGCAAATGAAATCACATAAAAATTGTGTTGTCACTAACCAAAACCAAATGTGAACTTTTGATGTGTGTATAAAATAAGTTGGAATTATGACTTCATGTTTATCCCTCTGGAAAACAGCAGATTATACAGTTTCATAGAAATATTCATTATATAAGCTGACATTTACTGAGTGTCTGACGCTTCTAAGCTATCATGTTGTCAGGGTCACCTTGCTGGCATGGGGTCACAATACTAAACCCTACAAGTTATAGAGAGAGAGAGGGAGAGAGAGAGAGAGAGAGAGGGAGGAAGGGAGGGAGGGAGGGAGAGGTTAATTCTGACTCATAGGTTTCAAACTGTCTGTCACTGGCTAGCCCCAAGGCAGGAGGGAATATTGGAAGAGTCTCACTGTGGAAGGGTCTGGTATGAAGAAAGCTTCTCACTTCATAGAAGCCATTGAGCACACTGGGTCGGAGGACAATACACTTTTCCAGGTCCCTTCCCCAGTAACCCACATCCACAGTGGCCCTGCTTCTAACAGCAAACCAGCTCTACCATCCACTGTTCACCTTCAAAAAAGTCCCACCTTTAAACACATGAGACTTTGGGGTAACATAGTGGATTTAAACCATAATGTATACTTTGCTGCAATACCTCATGAAGGCACATATAAAGAAGAGGAGCTTGAAGAACATAAGAGGCCTAACATTATGGGCTATAGAGATAGAATGGGAATTTGAAGGAAATCTTATCTGATTCCAAAGCTTATATAAAATGGATGAACATTGTAAAAACCACCAATAATATTGATTCCTACACTATGGCAAATGATGGGAAATATGGAGCAGGAAACACAGCTGTTATGGGTTCATAAACCCACAGATGTCAGTGTGAATCCAATCACTCTAATTTTCATTTTAAGTCTCTACTTATACTTTATGACCAAATACTTGACCTAGTCTTTTCTAGATATGTTTTATCCACATCATCAATGTCCTCCCTCTATCTTCTCTTTTCCACTATTTTTAATTTGACCCAATTTTTTATGTGAAAAATTCATGTCGAGAACAGCAATGCTGTTCTTGATCTCTTTCACAGTAGCTTTCACTGAGATGTACAGATATTCCCTTATTGGCACCAACATCTAAGATTTGGTGCTTGTACATTTATTAGCACACTATCAAAGATTTCCAAAGCCTCCCATTCTCATTGCATGGAAATCCTGCTTTCCAGCAACTTCTCTTTACAGAAGTTACAACTGCCTGAGCCCTCATCCCTTAGCCATTCTCTTTTTCCTTTCTCCTCTATATCTTCCTTATCTTTCTTGGATAGGAGGCACTATCATCTGGTTGACATTACCACAGTAATGCCTGCTGCTCAAGAACTATTAGTCTCTGCATCCACAGTAATGATTAATAGCCTATCAGCCATGCTATTATGTCATAGGTCATATAAAGTCCCAGATATTGAAGTTGAAAACAACTGTAATCTCTTCCACTTTTTTTATTTTAAGGATCATCTTTCTCCTAGATCTGAAAATAAGTGATCAGCAGAGTTATTGCCAACTTCCCAACCATCTTCCAATTTTATTGCTTCTACTTTAGCTTTGAAATCTTTTCCCTCATTCTGTAACTTCCTGTCAAGAGTTCAAAGACTTAATATTTTACCATTCCATTTTCTACTGTTAGATGTACATGTTGTGCATCTAAAAATTGATGATTTATTATCCTTCTTCTATTTTGTAGCATTTAGAGGGCAAAAAAGGCTCTTGGGAGAGAATAGAGATAATACTATTTTAAAGCAGAGTTAATGTTTTCAGAAGTAGTACCTATGCAGCTTCATACTAGACACATTTGTGAAAGTCGTGGAAAATAAAAATGATCATACAGAAAGAAGCCTTTTAAAAATAATACTGAAAAGAAAGAGAGAAACAGAAAAGGATAAAAACCAAGAAATAGTAAAAATAGAAACATAAAATCTGATGATAAAACAGAGAAAACAATATGATGACAGGAAGAAGTAGTAAAGAAGAAGCAACAGAGATATAAAAAGAAGAGAGAGAGAGTTGGAGGAGGAATAGAAAAACGGAAGGAACAAAACAGAGTAGAATGGAAGATAAAAACTCCAAGAGGAAGAAAAGTGCAGAGAAGAGTAAACAAACAAACAAACAAACAAAAAGAATGTCACAGAAAAGCATTTATTTTTACACTTTAAACTGACCAAAATATAGAAGCCTGTATCTGTTCTTCTATTCCTTCTGGCTGTCAAATGATGTTTCTTTTTCATCTTTCTGGCCATCTAATATTTTAATGGACAAGCAGCCAAATAAATCAGGAAGGTATTAAAACAGTTAAATTACTGCTTCATAGTATCTCACTCTTTTTGGTCTATATTTCTAAAGGTTAACATTGTTTACAAATAAGATTAAAACAATTTATATATTTTATCTCATTAAATCTTCACAAGAACTCCAACTGAGAAATTTAAGGTGTATAGTGCATAGCAGTTTGCTCAAGACTGCAGAGCCAGAAAATAGTGGTATCAAAAATTCAAAGGAGTCTTTGAAGTCATGATTCTCTGCCACATTGATTTCTACATACATTAACTTAAATGCTTAATTCACTGGAATATACATCCTACCTACCTACCATCCTTTAATTGATGTTAGAAAGTAATAGAATGTCCAGTTCAATCATGGTTTGGGCGATTCTTACCATTTTTAGTTATTTTGATTCCCAGTTCAGAGGCCTGTTTCAAATTCTAAACTCTATTTATTATTCTAATAGCCATATTTCTGATTGATAGAGCCTGAGTTTAGTAAAGCAAATC